>CAJQZJ010004767.1:3270118-3281308 GCA_907164525.1 Lophiomys imhausi
AAGAAAGAAAGAAAGAAAGAAAGAAAGAAAGAAAGAAAGAAAGAAAGGAAGGAAGGAAGGAAGGAAGGAAGGAAGGAAGGAAGGAAGGAAGAAAGAAAGAAAAGAAAGAAAGAAAGAAAGAAAGAAAGGACAAAACTTAATTCTTACTTAAAAGTGAGAGTATTTTCACTAAAATAGTACCTAATTTTAGCTCACATATAAAGTGTTTGACACAATGGGACTCTCATTTATAGATATTTCCATTAAGCACCCAAATATCTCTTCCTGTTAAATCACAAAGCCAAGGGGCTAAGGGCAGTAATCTGAAAACTTTGTTAAGACCACACAAAGATTAATCTGGGGTGGGCTGTACTCTGGAATAGGTCTTATGGCTCCCTCATGGGTCATTTACAACACTTTTAAGAATGAAAATGAAGGTTGGGAGGAAGGGAGGAAGGGAGGGTTGCTTTGTTTTGCGCACAGAGAGACCACACAGAACCATAGTCAGAAACTTCGTTTTGTTTTCCTACTTGCCAGCTGATTTTGGATAG
Source organism: Lophiomys imhausi (assembly GCA_907164525.1). Taxonomy (NCBI): domain Eukaryota; kingdom Metazoa; phylum Chordata; class Mammalia; order Rodentia; family Muridae; genus Lophiomys; species Lophiomys imhausi. The sequence continues at coordinate 3,270,649 of CAJQZJ010004767.1, forward strand.
AAACCTGAGGATAGAGTTTATTCTTAAATATATATTGTCTTGTGGATGGGAAGAGCCTTGGGAGAGAAAATTCTACATCTAATAATATAGGGATGGTGTGGGAAGGAAAACTCGTTTCTTGAAGTGATTTACTAGACAGTAGGATAAAATTCCAGGAGAAAATTTTACCTAAGAAAACCAGGACTTGTGGTGATACATGCTTGGTATCTCAGCACTCCGAAAGCTTAATCAAGAGTTAAAGGACAGACTGAACTGTAACATAATATTTTAATTCATAACACTTATATTTATTAGTACCTAACAAACACCTATAAAACACCTAAATCCTATAATCTAAAACTATAATCTAAGAACTGTTAGCACTTTGGCCTGCAAGGGGAATGAGGAGGTATGCTGAGACTCCAGAGCCCAGGAACCACACAGCTCTGGGGAGGTGGGGGGAGGTATCTATCCCCAGTGAAAGTGTTAGAGCTCAGAGGAAGTTATCCTGGGATTCTAAAGCTCAGGAAACACACTGCTCTTTTAGGTGGGACAATGTCCCAGTGGAAGGGTATCCTGAGACTCCAAGTTCAGAAACCACACAGCTCTGAGGGGAGGCTTCCTCAACCCAGAGATGTTGCCCCTCACAGAAAGGAGTTGCCTCACCCCCAGCTGAGCTGGGAGGAGAGGCTAGGCCCTAGCCATTGTCTCTCTGCTTCTTTGCTTCTTAGCTTCTTCCCCAGGACAAATGATGGAGTCTCAGCAAGCAACAAATCTCACAAAAGAGATTTTATTGGAGGGTGGGGAACAAATCCAGGGTGTGACTGCCTTCTGTTCCCAGGAGAGGACAATAGGGAATGGAGAAATCTCAGGTCTTATATAGGGTTTTGGGGGAAGGTGGGGATGGCTGTCTAGGGCAGGAATTTCTAAAATGAGGGTTGGTGGGCCTTCGTCTTGAGCTTGGGGAAGCTCAGGGATTGGTAAGGTTTTATTCACCTAAAATTAGCATAAATCTGGGAGGGCTACTAACTAAGGAGCTGGGACTGTTAGAGACTGAAACTGCCATTGTAACAGGTGTGAGGGAAGGGCCTATTAACTTAAACCTAGGGGATTAACACAAACTTGAACTTCTTTAACTAAACTGTGAATTAGTACTAAAGGGTCAGACTCCTAGTCCTGGTTAAAACTCCCTGCTTCCCTAGGAGTATGGTTACATTATATACAATGTTGCCACAGAGATGGCCATGGAGCTGAGGCCCTTATTGAAGACCACTGTGCTGTTGGCTTCAGCTAAACAGTGTTTTCCTCAGTCCCCTGTAGTTCCCAGGTGTAATTGTATTACCCAGGGTAGTTGTAGGGCTGGAGGAGTCACCCAGGAAAGATGTAGGGAGCCCAAAGGCAAAACTTGAAACAGTGGGGCCTGGGTGCTGGGGCTCCTCAGGTAGAGACCTGGACACTTCCTTCAAACGTATACAAAGTTAGCAAAGTCTGTGGCAGGAAAGGTGTTGTCTTGGTGGACAGCTGCCCTGGTCAGCAGCAGGCTGAGAGGCAGGACAGCTCCCTTGCCAGCAGCCCCCCAGTATACTCTTGTGACATGCTGCTCAGGGCCCGTACTGACACTGGGGAGGGGGAGGGGGTGGACCACCCTGATGAATTGCAGCCTCAGCAGTTGCTTTCACTTCAGCTGCACTGGGACTACAAGAACACCCTAATACCTGTCTATGGACACCTAACTAACCATTTTAATTTTCTTAAAAGGATATTAATATTCTTATAGGTCCATGAAGGATGACTAGATTTATGGCAGTCCCAGGAGGCAGTCATTTTAAAGCTCAGTGTCTGCAGGATCAAACTTTGCCAGTTTGAAAGGACAGTTTATTTCAACCAAATTGTGGCTGGTTTATAAAGTCGGTCTGTTCCAATTGTCAAACTAGGGTGGCTTGGGTGGCTGTTTAGCCACACCCCTTCAACGGGGCAGTTCACGGAATTATGGTCTCAACTATTCTGTCCATTTCAGCAAGCCAAAGGCACGCCAAACTTTCCTTATGTGTTGCCAGATGCCAAGCTGAACTGCATAATAATTCACTAAAGAGGCCTCTAACTTCCGCCACACTGAGCTCATACAGAGTTCTAGGTCAGCTTGCACTATATAAAGAGACTGTCAAGAAGAGAGGTGGAGGAGATAAAGGGAGACAACAGGATGGGAGAGTGGAGAGGGGAAGAGAACTGAAAGGAGGTGAGGGAGATAAGAAAAAAAAGTAAAGAAGAGGGGAATGGGAGTGGAGGGTAGGAGAGGGGACAAGAAGGGAGGTGGGGGAAGTGCACAAAACAAGTACTTAATGGCCTTTGTAGAATGTTCCCCTGTGTGAGCTTGGAAGTGCCAAAGGCAGACACCAGTGCAAACTTTCATGTACCAAAAAAATTATTGGGTGCCCTTCTCTAAGGACAAAAGTGGGGGATAGGGGAATGAAGAGGGTTGACAGAGGTAGGCAACTGTGAGAGAGGAAAAGAAACTCACAGCAGCAAGCTACCATATATATATATGTGTGTGTGTGTGTGTGTGTGTGTGTGTGTGTGTGTGTGTATATATATATATACACATATATATGTCTGTACATATATATATGGTATATGTCTGTGCCATACCTTATCTTGGCCCCATGGAGAATATTGAAGGACCAGTTAGGAAGCTATCTGGGGGAGGGGAGGAGGAAGGATGGTGACCTTGGTTGCAGTAGTGACTGAAAACTTATAAGTCAAAATTTTGACCCTAATCACAAGGACTTCAGAAAACCTGATTAGTTCATGGTCGATAAAAGCATATGTCCATGTGCGTGAATATGAAATGAATTTTACGATCATAAAAGTATATTAGGGAAAAAACATAATCCTTTAAGCACATTAGAAATCTGATGGACTGGAATGCTACCAGCATACCGTACATCTCAAACTATAGTTATACTTCCTAAGTATTCAAAATATTCTACTTATTTATACTTTGTAGCCAAAGCCTTTTCTGACTGACCCAGATAGTTTCTTGACCCTCTCTAAGAGCCTATCATAATACAGATCACATAAAAATTGCTGGATTTTCGCCCAGACTCCCTCATTAAGGTTTGCATTCCCAAGAGTAGCTTCCATGTCTTTTTATTTTAGTCTATATCAATGATATCTGATGTAAACAATTAAAATATTAAACTAATGAAAATATATATTTACTGTACAAAAGAAAAACACACTATCAAACTTTAAGAAAATGAATGAGTTTTAAATGACAGGAATGCTGTTCCTATGGAAAACACAGTAGTGTGGTTGTCTGTAAAGGATCACACTGGTCAATATGACAAGTGGATAGGAAAAAACTACCCAAGGCCCATCCCTAGATGGAGAGTTACTGAACCTGTGGCAGTTGCAGGAAGGAGAAGCATTTTTCTCCAGGACAAACCCTGTTAGACTATCCTATCCTTCATGGTTGGCTCTAAATACATGTACATATAAGAACAGTGAATATACTCAGTAGATTATGTACATCTGCAGATACATTAAAAATAATTATAAGAGGGCATAAATCTAAGAGGGGGTTAAGAAGACATGAGAGGAGAATGGGGACAGAAATGTTTTAAATTCATTGTACTCATGTACAAAATTCTAAAAAATTTAAAGGATGTATAGTTTAAATAAACTTTGATTTTTAAGGTTTTTGTTGTCTGAAATTGATTTAAGATTTATTTCTCATGACTTAACAAGCAAGTGGTTTAATTCATTATCTCTCTGCTTCACCACTGGTAACATTTTGGGTCTATAGTTACTAGTTTGGGGCATGTTATGTGTACTGTAGGATATTTAGAAGTAGTTACTAGTTTGGGGCCTGTTATGTGTACTGTAGGATATTTAGAAGTAGTTACTAGTTTGGGGCATGTTATGTGTACTGTAGGATATTTAGAAGTAGTTACTAGTTTGGGGCCTGTTATGTGCACTGTAGGATATTTAGAAGTAGTTACTAGTTTGGGGCCTGCTATATGCACTGTAGGATATTTAGAAGCCTCCTACTCTCTCCATGCTGGATCCTGGGAACATCTCTTTGATTGGAAAAACAAAAACACCTCTAGACATTGCTAAATATTTCTGGGTTGTGCGAAAACCTTCCTATATTGAAAACTATTGCTCAGATCTGCCCAAAATTTTGTAGTACAGAGGGATAAAAGAAAGTAAAATGAAGTCTTTGCCTATGACAAGCCAGTTGGTGGGCCCACACCTGCATAGATTACAATAGCATACAGCCTTTTATAAATGTTAGTGGGAGGAATTACATATGATACACATATCAGTATTCTTGACATGTTTCTTAGCACACACTAAAACATTGTTCAATTTGCGTGGTAATGCAGGATGACTCTGGAAAGATGTGCCACTTAGCAAAACTAACTGGCAATGTGAGACATCTGCTTGTCTAGCTGCTTTTCTGATAGCTCTCATGCTTCATTTTCCTAGATCTATCCTTGGCTTCCTTCAACTCCAATTGAAACAACAACAACCCATGGAGAAAATCACAGCAGCCCACCAATGGATTAGCTACTTTTCTTCTTTCTGTGACCCAACACCTAGTAGGGTGGTTTGAATGAGAATGACCACCCATAGACTCACATATTTGTATATATGTTTCCCAGTTAATGGAACTGTATGGGAAGGATTAGGAGGTGTGACTTTGTTGGAGTAGGTGTGTCACTGGGAGTAGGCTCCGAGGTTTCAAAAGTGCAGTCATTTCCACTTAGTTCTGTCTCTGTCTCTGTCTCCATCTCTGTCTGTCTCTTCCTGTTTTTCTGGCTTGTTTTTGTTGACTCAATGAGTAAGCTCTCGGATCCTGCATTAGGCTTGTCTGCTTCCCACCATGATGTTCATGAACTCACCCTCTGAAACTGTGAACAAGCACCCCATTAAATGCTTTCTTTTATAAGTTGCCTTAGTCATGGTATTTCTTCACAGTAATAGAAAAGTAATTAAGACACCTGACAAGAAGCAATTTGAGAGAGAGAGGGGTTCATTTTGACTCTAACTTGAAGGTGTATATATAGTGGTGTGCATGGCAGTGGGACTGTGAGACACCTTCTTACATCTTTGTGGACCAAGGAGTAGAGATGGGACAGGAAGTGTGGCCAGGCTATGAGCTCCAAAGTCCACCTCTAGGTGACCTACCTACTCTTCTATATTCTGCAACTTCCCCAGTGTGCTAGAGACCAGATGTTGGGACACATGGGCCTGTGGGAGATGTTTTAAATCTAACCCACAGCAGGGAGAGCAGAGAGGTCAAAGTCTTGTCCTGGTGTCATGAGCACAAATGTTCAGCAGCATAAATACTTCACTGTAGCCCACAGTGCCTGTGATAATTTCACTTCATTAATATTTGAAGGATATCTTTTAATCCAATAAATAAAGTAACATTTTAATGACATTTTCCATCTTTGGGATACTTTCAGAAAGGGGGATTTCATTATTTACATTAACATAAGGCACTATTCAGATGGTACAGAGTTCAGAGTCTGTGGTAGCCAGTTCATGCTCGGCATTACTCTCTTCCCCTTTTTGTCTTGAGTCACCATGGATAAGAAGCAGCAATGTAGTCTTGCTGATCTTATCTGATTCCTATGCTGCTCAGTCATTTGCTTGGACATAGAGCTGAAATTCATCTTGACATAAGTGGAGACAAAAGTCACATTTGACTACAGCAAGGGCAAGATCTTAAACACAGTAAATCCTCTAGAATGTCCTACCCATCTTTAGCTGGAGTTTGACATGAAAATAGACTTTTGAGAAAGGTGGGCTGGAGAGATGGCTCAGCCGTTAAAGGCTAGGCTCACAACCAAAAAGGTAATAAATCTGAATCTACCTTTTTTGACAAGTCACAGAAGAACATAGTAACTTGTTTCCCAAAGTGACATTGTCCTCAGATTTCATCATCTGGAATAGTTCTTTCTCAGTAAATGTTTGCAGTAGTCAAATCTTAAACAAGAAGACAATTTAAAAAACAAATACAAGTACAGTGCATGTTCTCAAAATCTGAATAAGAAGCTACTTTACAAACTATGAAGAAATTAAACAGCAGATTCACCCTATTCCTTGGCTGAGACTGGAATGTGAAGGGTCATGGCGTCCTAGCAAACAGGTCTTCATGGCCTTGGGTATGCTTTCATTTCATGGTGAGAGAATAAAGGTTTGTTCTCTCATCCCTTGGCAAGCCTGAAGCATCTGCTTGGTTTTGGAAGCAGTTCACAGAGGGGCCTGGAAATCTCTTCCATCCCTGGATTTATCTGTTGGGTCCAGCAACTTTTAAGCTCACATTTGAGACAGGAGCTGTATGCGCATCAGAAGGCAGATACCCTCTCTCGCATTCACTGCTTCAGGTGCGGTGCATGGCATAGATGGGATATGAGTATGCTTCAATGTGGTGATACTAATAGCAGGCAGATTCTACATGGTAGAGCCCCTGAGGAGTGGTTAGGTCATGAGAGCACTGCCTTTACAGATGGGATCAGCAGCTAGCCAGCCTTTACCAGACGCTTAATCTACCTGCATTTTAGACTCCTAGTCTCCAGAAATGTGAGAACAGAAGTGAATTTTTGTTGTTTATACATTTTATTGTAGCATCCTGGACTGGACTAGGACTTTTTACTACCATCCTTGTCAATCCTACTCAAACTTTCTCAAGCCTTCAAGCCATTTACAGTGTCCCTCACCTTGATGCAGATGCTTTCTAAAAATAGATCCCTCTGTCACCCTTGGGGCTGCCTGGATCCCTCCCATGGCTTTCTGTTGCCAGACTTGCCAGTGCTCCAGACAGGCTGATCCCTGCCATCTGCCAGCCTCAACCTCTATGGCCACCAATCAAGAAGACTTGCTTCCTTCTTTCTGCACACAGGGCCCACCACTGTCATGGTTGCAGACCTCATCCTTTGGGAGGGGATGTTTATAAGAACTTTGCTTTTAAAAATTAATTAGTGAGTCTGATTAGTACTGCCAATATGCAAATAATTGGGGGCATCCACTGAGCACAGGATACCTACCAGTGGGAACACCCTCAAAAAAGAATAATGTTCCCTCCTTGAGTACCTAAGACCTACTAAAAGCTCCTCAGTAAGGGGCAGGGCCTGGAGAGCCCCTGTACTCTCTATGCCAGAACTCTGGCTGGCTTGATATTATGCCGGTCTTGTTCCTGTGATAACAGCTGCTTGTATGAAAGAGAAAAAGAAAAAAACAAAGTTTGGAGGAGGACATGTTGGGGAGTTGAAGGAAAAAAATGAGGGCATATATGACAATATTTCATTGTACATATGTATGAAATTCTCAAGGATAAAGAAAATTTATTTTTAAGAGTGAACAATGAAGTAACTATCGTGATGGACTGTGAATGTTTATGATACAAACACATTTTTCTTAGAAGAAGTGAGATGTGCTGCCCTACTTTCATGGTGTTCAATACTCAAAGTTGTGTACCATTGATGTAGCTGGAGAGAAGAATTAAGCATTATTCTCACTTAGAGAAGGAGCTTCAGAGGAAAACGGCATAGGTCCTTGTCCATGTGACCCAAGAAAGATGTCTGCAGGAGACACTAGAAGGGGAGATATTCCCTCACCAGCACTGGCATGGAATCTAATTCTGCTAACTGGGAGTTTGTTTACAGATGAAGTGAACTATAAATAACAGTGAACTCAAAGGCAGACCCTTAAAAATATTTATTATTCTCTGTGGATGTTATGACTTGGATCTGGAATACCATTCAAGGGTCCATGACACCACCGTGGTGAGCTGGGGGATAATGAAACCTTGAAGAGATGAAATCTAGTGAGAGTTTTTTAGTTATTGGGTATATGACCTTGAAGGGAATAATGGGACTCACACTCTTCTCTTCTGCTCTTGCACATCCTGGCCATGAAGTGAATGGTTTTACTATTCCACACACCCCTGTCCAGATGTTTTATGCCATGCAATCTTCTTGGAAGACATGGACAAATCTCTGCTCACTCAAGAAAGGGTGTCAATGATAGATTACAGAAACAATTACATCCACATTCAATATGGTGGGTCAATGATATTACCGGGCTTACATACAGAAGCATGGTTGAGAGGCTGCTTAGAAGAGTGAGAGGGACCCACAAAACAGCTGCACCTCTGAAAATGCTATTTAAGCATAGATGATGACCTCCCAAAAGTTGTAGAGATGCAGTCCCATCTTCAATAAAACTTCCACCAGCTATATAATATAGCATCTCCCAAAACCACATGAGCTGGCATAACATCACATGCAACTGTAGGAGCCTGGGGTGCAGGAGGAAGTCAATGCTGGAATCCCAGGGGAGTGTCTAATGACTCTTTCCATCCTCTCTGAGTTACAGAATACTAATAGGTCCAAACTTCTGAGGGTCTCATAGAGACAATCACATCTTCTCTTATTTCAAGGTAGCCATGGCCGTGCCTGAAGGACAAAACTCATCAAAATTGACTTCCGCTCCACAGTAGAACCCTAAGAGTAATAAGAACAATTAATCAAGGGACATAAATCCTGAACCTGTGAGCCAAATGAACTTTCATTCTTGTAAATTTACTATCTCAGATATTTGCTCTGCATCAACACAAAACTAAGCAAGAAGACAAAATATGTCTTTCTTGGTCTTCTGGTAATTCTTTCAAATGAGTATAACAATTTTCTCCTTTCATTCCAAGCATAGAACAGCCAACAAACTTGCCAAGTGTCAGACATGTAAAATAATAATAAAATCTTAATCTCAATATAATTCTATGTGTGACACAAATACAGATTCTTGATAGCCTGGGTCTCTTGTTTCATTTCACACTGTACATTAGTGAAATCCAGTTCAGTGACTTACATATTCTTCACTTTTCTTTACTTCACTTGTGGACTGTGGACTTTGTTAAGAAAATAGATCTAATTAATTTCTCTCTCACACACAGAGGGACAGAAAGATAGACAGACAGAATGATAACTATCTGACAGGGATGGGTTTGTGATTATCTCACCATGAATACTAAATACCTGGACTTTTGATTTGTCAACAATACCTAAATAAATGTAGGAAAACAAAATAAAAAAAATGACATGTGGACACCTGGTTCAGGTGACATTATAAGAATGAGAGAGGAGGGCCAAGATGGCAGCGAACTGCATGGACGAATTTTGAATGTGGGAGAGAAGAGCCATAGAAAACACAGAGTTGCTGGACACTGTGCAAAAACTGGAGGGTCTGGCCCCTCCGGGAACACTCACAGCTCCCAAGGGACTGTTAAAAGTCCCAGGGCAAGGCTCTCCCCCCATCTCTCACAGACACGGAAGCCACTAAATCCGGGATTCGGGAACTCCCATTTGGAGAGGCGCCTGGTAAGATTGATCCCAACACACAGCAGGCAGAATCAAAGGCCACATGGTGATCGCCCACTAGCCTACTGGGCTTCCCACACCTCAGGAGGACCTTATAACTACTTAGGAAACTTTGCAGAATAGCTGAAGTCTTAACAAGGAAGAAACAGGGCGCTCGGCAGGTGATCCGCAGCAGCGAGCAGTCGGGGTGGGAAGCGGGTGCAGGTGGGCGGGGCTGAAGCCCGCCGCACCCACAGCAAAGCAGCTAGGAAGTGAGGCTGGCCCAGGCAGCGGGAGGGGAGGAAGCCCCACTCACCCACGGCAAAGCAGCTAGGGAAGGAGGCCGGCTCAGGCAGCAGGAGGGGCCGAAGCTCCGCCCACCCACGGCGGAGCAGCTAGGGCGGGAGGGGCCGAAGCTCTGCCCACCCACGGTGGAGTAGCTAGGGAGGGAAGCGGCCAGGCCTGTGGCAGAGAAGCCTAGTGGGTAACCAGAAGCCAGGGGACCATAGCTGTATTCTGGTAAATCCAGATATATTAGGTGTGGAGCCGGGCCCTGTCAGCCTCCATGATGACAAACAAAGCCCACAAAATCTGTGCCTGGGCAAACAGGTCCATACCATCAGAACCATTACAGGCTGATCACTCAGTGTGCAACATAGAGAGGTCTGAACTGGGAGCAGTGAAACAATCCCGGACCATTACTCACTACCTGGGAATAGGCTGCACCAGCTCACAGCGATTCAGGCTATTAAAACCACAGTGACCCTGAGATCCCCCTGTAAGCAACGACAGATAGCCAAGCAATTCGACTCCTTCACCAAAGCATCCCCTGTGGATCCAAGCACAGAAAATGACAAGAACAGACAGCTAAACACACCCACATGGCCAAAGTTCCAAGAAAAAATAGAAATCAAGGAAATATGACTCCAACAAAGCAGAATTATCCTAGCTCATCCAATTCGGATGACCTCACACCAACAGTAACACATGAAAACGATGACAATTCTGCATTATGGAAAGTGATAGAGTCCCTTCAAGAAGAACTTAAATCTATGAAGGAATTCAAAGAAGCCACAATTTTACAAGCCAAAACAATAAACAACACCATTAAAGAACTCCAAGCCAAGGTGACAGAGCTTGAATAGGAAAAGGACAAAGCAATGAAATATTTTTAGACAAAAACAAGTAAGCTGGAGAAGGAAATGTACAAAACGAACAATACCATACAAGACATGAAAATAGAAATGGAAACAATAAAGAAAACACAGTCAGAGTTAAAAGAGGAAGTGGAGAACCAAGGGAAGAGAACAGGA
>CAJQZJ010004767.1:3309517-3321891 GCA_907164525.1 Lophiomys imhausi
ATACTTCATCCTTAGAAGAGAGGGATGGGGAAGATGCTTTCTAACAGAGTAGGATACTTCATCCTTAGAAGACAGGTCACAAGGCTGCTGATGAGGGCACACTGGGGAGTGAAGAGCTTGCTTATCACACCAGCATGAGGACTTAAGTTCAGACGCTTGGAATCCAGTAATCCAGACACACAACATGTGTTTGTCATCCCAGGATGCCTTTGACGAGAGCAGAGGTAGACACAGGAAAATTCATGGAAGCCTGAAGGTCAGCTAGCCTGGTGTATGCAGAGACAAACAAGATGTCTCTAACAAAATGGTGACAAAGACATCTGGAGTTATCCTCTGACTGTCACATGTGCACCTGTATGGTTCCACACATAAACACACACACACACACACACACACACACACACACACACACACACAGAGAGAGAGAGAGAGAGAGAGAGAGAGAGAGAGAGAACAGAGATTAGAAAAAAGTCACATGAAGCAGCCCATGGGAGGAACTTGCACCTTCAGAAATAACTCAAAGAAATTGTGAGGAACTAGAGCGAGCACCATTTAGGGAGGGCAACTGAAAGGGAGTTTGAAATCAGGAGCTTAGAAAGAGAAAGCCTACCTCATAAATCACTGGCCCATTTCCTTGGGCAGACTGGATAGGGGCACCTTCTCAATAAGCCCAGGTCAGGACGTTTGGGTTTGTTGACACTGGGCATCTGAGAGAAAAGCTGTAGTCTCACCTGAGAATCAGTTCCCCCAGAAGGCTGTAGAGGGCAGGTGATTTAGATAAGTTATCTTGACTTCTGCCCAGCTTCCTGAAAGAGTCCATTTTGGGGGGGGGGAAGAATATAACCTTGTCTTCATCTCCAAGACCTGGTTCTGACCCTTTGAGAATCTCCTACTTCACCTTCTGGGCCTTTGCTACATCGAACACACAACCTAGGGGGATGAATGATGACACAAAAATGTTTTAGTGCCAGGCAGCTATTCACCATTAGTGGCTGAAAAAGAATGCCGGGGTCTAATTTGTTAGAATAGTAGCACCAAGACACCAAGCTGTATCTCTTGTCTTTCCCCATCTCATGTGCCCTTTACATCTTCTCCTTTACTCCATGACTAACTATTCTCTGCTGTGCATCCAATTTCAGGCAGTATTAAATAACTTGTAATAATCTTCTGGTTTCATTACTATTAAATCTCCTTCCTCAAAGAAAAGAAAAAGATATTTAGGTAATGGTTATTTGGGTTTAGAGTACTGCCATGCTCTATTAAAATGAGTGTTGAGCTATTTATTGATGGCTAAACACATCTCTGTGTCAGGAGGATGGGCAATACCACACAAAATTATAATTCTTTGAAGACAAACTCTACAAATGGTGAATTTGACTTTATGTGTATTAAACTTAGCTGAGTCTGATCAAAGATTAAGAACTACTGATGAGCTATTTAAGAATGGATATAAAGTTTTATGTTTGTTTCTCATTTTCTCATCATCTTATCAAATTCTTAAATTTTTACTTATTTATTTTGCAATGTGTGGGTCAAACCTAAGGTCTTTCTTGTACTAGTCAAGTCCTACATGGAGCTACAACCCCACTCTGAGCTGATCACCCAGCTCAAAATGGAGGTTAAAACTTTCATTTGATTTAAGAAAAAAGAAATGAATAAAGTAGAGTTGTTTTTTAAAAGCTAAACATGCCTAGCTTTCTGCTAGGATATAAACAGGCACATTTGTATGATCAACATCAACTGCACTTTGGAAGAGTACTTAGTCATTGGAAGAAGTGAGCTATTGGCTCATTCTTTGTAATGCTTTACTGACTGAATGAACTATCAACCCAGCCTGGAAAATAGTATTTTAAAAATAAAAATAGTAAAATATGATAAAATAATAAAATTGTGTACCAAATGTATACTTTTATATTCTTGTCCAGTTTCTTTTGTTTGAAAGATAAAACACTGGCTGCTTCCTTCCACTTTTTCTAGCAGCTATTTTTTTTTTTTTTTGTACTGTGGAGCAGAGTTAAGCATACACTTCCTGGAGTCAGAACAGAGGTAATGCTGCACTATATGTACAGCCAGGCAGACACAAGGTTCAGAGGACAATAGTAAGTGAATTTGAGGCCTTTATAGAGTTTGTTCAGTAGCATAACCCAGGACTCAAATGGAGTCATAGTGTTGAACAGATTAGATTTCTGGTGGCAGTATAAACGAAGATTGACCATGATTATGGAGCCAAGAAACACATTCCTTAAACCTGCTAGCCCCACTCTTTCTTCCTAACAGTTCATTAGATACCTTCAGTCCATGTGACCTGCTCAGGAAATTTTCTCTCATTTTGATCTGAAGTTCAATTGCGTCCATTCTTGTAAGATCTGTCATCTGGCCTATTTCCTAAGTAACCATCCTAGGATCTAAGCCTCTCTGTTTGTACTCTAAAAATATTTTTTATCTTTTTTGAGTCTTTGACTTCACATCTTCCCTAGTTTTAGAGTTTTTTCTATTTTCTTCTAAAGGAAATTATTTTATATTTGAATAGAGAAATCCCATCTCTCTATATGATGCTATCGTGCTGATACTTTATTAATGGAAATTAGAGAATTCACAACCTCCCTTTGGTAATTCTACACTGAATCAAAACATGATGTTGTGTTTAAGTTACTTATACCTTCAGAGAAAGACACTGATGACCCTTTCTGGGGTCAAAGACTATTTAAACAAAGATCTGAGCCCTGGGTTTAGTTCAGGATGGTACAATGGAGTATCAATCACCCAATATGGCTTTTCTCTCTCCTATGAAATAACTTGACTCAAAATTCACACCGAGGCTGTTTGAACCACTGTGATTTTTCTATTCTCATCTAAATGCTTTCTGTAATCATTAAGTAATTATACCAGGTCCTATAAAACAGGTGGTACTTTCTTTAGAGTAAGAATAAGGAAAATAAGGTTCATAGAATCACTTGCCAGAGGTCACACAGTTGGGAGGAAGCAGAACTGAACTAGACAAGTCCCCAGAACTTTACTCTGTACCATTATGATCCACCAGAGACTGATTCTAAAGGATACAAGGCAAAGTCAACCCATGGCAGTTGCCTGATCTTCGATGGTATGAGGACTATTTCCACTGTGTGTCCTGAATGTTCCCATATAGCCATGGAAGTTCTACCACCACTTGACAAGAACTGACTTTCTATTGTTTAAGTCAATTCTGATCCCTCAACTCTAACCTCAGTTACTCCAACGCATTCAACTCCCGATGAAATGAAGCTGCTTCCTGTGGGAGAACTTTCTTACTCTTTGGGCCATGGTTCACAAAAATCTTAGGATTTTTGTTCTTCAAGAAGTGCTATTCAAACTGGAAAAACAATTAACAAATATATTATTTCATATCACATGAAATCCAAGCAGATTGTGAACTCCAATGTTGGTTGCTGTCTCTTCAGTCATGTCTTGATGGACCCAGGCTCTTGCCTTTTTGTCTCTAGAAGCATGCCTCTGCTCTCCCAGCCATGACAAGCAGGATACAGTTGACAAAGATAAGACTTTCATCCCTATAAAACTTCTTACCAAAGTTAAGGTAGACCAGTTATGGTGATGTGAACACTTGACAGTAAAACAAATGTCTATTTCAGCTTCTAAATTGCTTCTACACATGAAAGAGCTCACACTTAACATGTCACACATCCATGATGCTTCAGTGATGCTGATAGTGGATATTACCACACTCTCAGTTCTGAAGGGCAGGAACTGCTATCTCAGGAACATAAGTGTTCATGACAAAAATGAAACAATGAAGCATTAAGTCTACACACTTTTTACTCAAAATTTAACTGCTTAGAGAGATGTTGCTCTTGTTCCAGACATGACCACTGAAGTCTTCTGATTACAGTTCAGAATTATTTTTGTGCTGACATCTGTCAGGAAAACTTCAGGGTGAAGAGAGATCTTCGCTCTTCTCTACATTTTCTTGTTTTTTATTAATGTGACCCAGAGCAATATCAAAACTCTGTTCCAATAAAGGAAATCTGTTATGTCTCCTCTAGGGGGCTGTGAGTTTTCCAAGGGAAAGGGTAGCACTTGATTTATCTGCATTTAGCATGATACCCAGCATTCAAGTAGCATTTAATAAAAACACTTTTTTGGATTAATTTATTTTATATTTATTTTATCAATTTCAGGAGAAAGTTCCTTGTAATTAGTATTTTAGACTCCTCTTAAAATATAGAGGTGAGAAGTTAATTTTTGAGTGTACATATATGTTTATGTATGTATGCATGCTTGAGCGAATCCATGAATGTGTGTATGAGTGTATATACCTGTGTACATGCATGGAGACCAGAGGAGAACACCAGCTGTCCTGTTCTGTCACTTCCTTCTTTAGCCTTTGAGACAGAATCTCATAGCAAACTTGGAACTAGGCTGGCATCCAGTGAAATCTAGCAATCTTTTTGTTTTCACCCCAACAGCGCTGGAGTGCCAAGCATGCATCTAGTCAGAGCCATAGTTTTGTGCAGGTGCTGGAGTCTGAACTCAGGTCCTTATGTGCATGAAACACATTCTCTTAGCTGATGAGCTAGCTCTCCAGTCCCATCAAGATTCTTATGATCCATTTATATACTGTTGTAATGCTTTTTTTTTTTCATTTTTCACTCTACCTCAATGGGCGAATGCTGTACTAACTTCTTTTTTGATCTATAACAAATGGAAAAGGAGCCACTCAATCCTTTGGAAGAGAAGTCAGTCTGCCATCAATGCAGCAATTTAAAGAAAGTCCCTTTTGTTCTTGTCTAGTACATTTCAAGCTTGGGGCAAGCTAAGATGTCTGACAGTCACTTTGTATTGAATCAGTGCAAGAAAGAAACAATGTACTCAGAGTGCTGCACTGTATCAAGGAAAATGATAATTTCATTTCTGTTGAGTCTGGAAAGAGAAGTGAATAATGTCACAGGTACATTTAGGTTCAACATGCACAAAGAGAGCCACATGAATTAATGTTTTTATACTCTTGCAGCCTAGTCAAATTAAAATTAGTCATCCCAGATGACATTTTGGATAGAGAATATACTAATTAAGAAAATAGAATATCATGGTCCTACACATATAAGGGAACTAGTAAGCTTGGGGCTTTTGCAGACTATATTTTCTTTCTCAAAACAGCACCAACAGATACAATAAACTGAAGAAATACATTGAGCAATTATTGTGATTTTTACTTCTTTATATTCAGAGTAGTGAGTATTGCTCAGCTCACTTCAGCTGAGCAATGGGTAACAGTATTACTGAGTGAGTAAACGGTGACAGATCTTCATGGCTGTTGAGATGGAATGGTAACAGAGGTAGTTGGAAAGTCCTATTTCTCAGACAGATAAACATAAAAATCACTTCAGGACATACATCTGCATTGGAAGATCCTATACTTTGCCACAGACACACACCAATACCCGGAACATGGAAAGGAGAAATCCTTAAATTCAAAAGTAAACTCACAATCAGTTGAAAGAACCATTTGGAGAACTTATTACAGAGGTTTGACCTAAACCAAAGATCAAGGGACAATGAAGCATGAGATAGCACTGAGGCATTGGAGAAATAGACTTTTCTGGGCTCTGAAAGCCAGATTGATGTCTGAGTTTTATCTGAAGAGAATAGAAATCTATTAGTGTTTTCAGCTTTCATGCAAAAGACAAAGTAAAAACAAACAAGAAGAGGATAGGATTGTCAGTGAATTGTAGTGTAGAGTGGATTTCCCTTCTGTTACGTTGAACTTAAAACAACAGCAACAACTCAATGCAAGATGAAATGTAAAAGCTGATTCTTGTTTACAGATCCATTCTGGGAGAGACTGTGTCTTTTTATTTGGGAGCTGAGTCCATTGATGTCCCTTCTGTAACACTGGAATTTAAACAACAGCAACAACTCGATGCAAGATGAAATGTAAAAGCTGGGTCTTATTTACGGATTCAATCTGTAAAGTTGTGTCTTTTTATTGGGAAGTTGAGTCCATTGATGTTGATGGATATTAATGACCAAAGGTTGTTATTTCCTGTTATTTTGATGTGGGTGGTGTTTGTGTGTTTCTTTTGGTTTAGCTGCAGTGGAGTTTATTGCTTCTTCTGTTTTCTTGGGTGTAATTATCTTCTCTGGGTTGGAATTTTCCTTCTAGGATCCTCTATGGGGCTGGATTTGTGGGTAGATACTGTTTAAATTTGGTTTTGTCATGGAATATCTTTTTTTTCTCCATCTATGTTGATAGAGAGTTTTGCTGGGTATAGTAGTCTGGCCAGGCACCTATGTTCTCTTAGGGATTGTAGGATGTCTGCCCAGGCCCTTCTGGCTATTAAAGTTTCAGAGAAATCAGGTGTATTTCTGATGGGTCTGTCATTATACATTACTTGAACTTTTTCTCTTACAGCTTTTAATATTTTTTCTTTGTTCTGTACATTTGGAGTTTCAATTATTATGTGGTGAGAAGAATTTCTTTTATGGTCTAATCTGTTTGGTGTTCTGTAAGCCTCTTGGAATTTTACTGGCATCTCTTACTTTAGGTTTGGGAATTTTTAGAAAGATAGGGAAGGGCACTCTACACTTGTTAAAGGAAAAATTCATAAAAATGACATCTCAATACTGAATATCTATGCCCCAAATACAAAGGCACCCACATTTGTAAAAGAAACTCTTCTAAAGCTTACACCTCACATTGATCCCCACACATTAGTAGTGGGAGACTTCAGCAATCCACTCACAACAATGGACAGGTCATCGAGACAGAAACAAAACAGAGAAATAATGAGCCTAACAGAGGTCATGAACCAAATGGACCTAACAGATATCTACACAATGTTTCACCCAAACACAAAACAATACACCTTCTTTTCACCACTGCATGGAACCTCCTCCAAAATCGACCATATAGTTCAGCACAAAGCAAGCCTCAACAGATACAAGAAAATTGAAATAACCATTGTATCTTATCAGACCACCATGGATTAAAGATGGACTTCAACAACAACAGAAATAACAGAAAGCCTACACATTCATAAAAACTGAACAATTCTCTACTGAATGACTACTGGGTCAAAGAAGAAATAAAGAAGGAAATCAGACATCCTAAAATCCAGTGACAATGAAGGCAAAATGAACCCAAACCTATGGGACACAATGGAATGAGTGCTACGAGGAAAGTTCATAGCACTAAGTGCCTTCAAAAAGAAAATTGTGACAGCTCATATTAGCAAATTAACATCAGAACTGGAAGAATTAGGAAAAAAGAAGCAAATATTCCCAAGAGGAGCAGAAGGCAGGAAATCATCAAATTTAGGGCTGAAATTAACAATTTAGAAACAAAATGAACAATACAAAGAATCAATGAAACCAAGAGTTGGTTCTTTGAAAAATCAACAAAATAGACAATCCCTTAGCCAAATTAACTGAAAGGCAGATGGAAAAAATCCAAATCAACAAAATGAAAAATGAAAAGGGAGAAATAACAGACATTGAGGAAATCCAGAGAATCTTTAGGTCCTACTTTAAAAATCTGTACTCCACCAAATTTGAAAACCTAAGTGAAATGGACAATTTTCTTGATAGATTCCACCTACCAAAGTTAAATCAAGACCAGGTTAACAGATTAAACATTCCTATAACCCCTATGGAAATAGAAATAATCATTAAAAATCTCCCAACCAAAAAAAGTCCAGAGCCAGATGGTTTCAGCACAGAATTCTACCAGACCCTTGAAGAAGAACTAATACCAATACTCTTCAAACTCTTCCACAAAATAAAATCAGAAGGAACACTGCCAATTCTATGAGGCCACAGTCACCCTGATTCATAAACCACACAAAGACCCATCAAAGAAAGAGAACTTTAGACCAATCTCCCTCATGAACATAGATGCAAAAATACTTAATAAAATACTGGCAAATTGAATCCAAGAACACATCAAAAGTATCATACACCATGATCAAGTAGGCTTCATCCCAGGAATGCAAGGATGGTTCAATATACGAAATTCCATCAGCATAATTCACCATATAAACAAGCTGAAAGAAAAGCACCACATGGACCATCTCTCTAGATGCTGATAAAGCATTTACAAAATCTAACACCCCTTCATGTTAAAAGTCCTGGACAGAACGGGCATACAAGGACCATACCTAGAAATAAAAAAGGCAATATATAGCAAGCCAGTAACCAGCATCAAATTAAATGGAGAGAAACTTAAAGTATTTCCTCTAAACTCAGGGACAAGGCAAGGATGCCCACTTTTGCCATATCTCTTCAACGTGGTACTTGAAGTTCTTGCTAGAGCAATAAGACAACTAAAGGAGATCAAGGGGATACAAATTGGAAACGAAGTAGTCAAATTATCCCTCTTTGCAGACAATATGATAGTATACAAAAGTGACCCCAAAAATTCCACCAGAGAACTCCTACAACTGATAAACACCTTCAGCAAGGTGGCTGGATACCAAATTAATTCAAAAAAATTGGAAGCCCTTCTTTACAAAAAAATATATTAATAAATGGGCTGAGAAAGAAATTAGCAAAATAACACCCTTCACAATAGCCACAAACAATATAAAATACCTGGAGGTAACTCTAATGAAGCAAGTGAAAGACCTGTATGACAAGAACTTCTAGTCCTTGAAGAAAGAAATTGAAGAGGACATCAGAAGATGCAAAGATCTCCCATGCTCATGGATAGGTAGGATCAACAAAATAAAAATGACCATCCTGCCAAAAGCAATATACAGATTCAATGCAATTCCTATCAAAATACCACCACAATTCTTTATAGACCTGGAGAAAACAATTCTCAACTTCATATGGAATAACAAAATGCCTAGAATAGCTAAATAAACTCTGTACAATTAAAAAAAACATATGGAGGTATCACCATCCCAGATTTCAAGCTGTACTACAGAGCAATAGTAATAAAAACAGCATGGTACTGGTATAGAAACAGACCAGTGGATCAATGGAATCGAATTGAAAACCCAGAAATGAACCCACACACCTCGGTCACTTAATTTTTTACAAAGAAGCCAAAATCATAAAATGGAAAAAGGATAGCATCTTCAACAGATGCTGCTGGTTTAACTGGATGTTGACATGTAAAAGAATGAAATTAGACCCATACTTATCACCTTGCACAAAACTTAAGTCCAAGTGGATCAAAGACCTTAACATAAAGTCCGACACACTAAATCTAACAGTAGAGAAAGTGGGGAAAAGCCTTGAACTCATTAGCACAGGAGAGAACTTCCTGAACAGAACACCAATAGCTCAGGCTCTAAGACCAACAATCAATAAATGTGACCTCATAAAACTGGCAAGCTTCTGTAAGGCAAGGGACACTGTCATACGAACAAAACAGCAACCTACAGACTGGGAAAAGAGCTTTACCAACCCCACTTCTGACAGAGAGATAATATCCATAATTTATAAGGAACTCAAGAAATTAAACACCAAGAAACCAAATAATACAATCAAAAAATGGGGAACAAGTGTAAACTGAGAATTAACAAAGGAGGAATCCCTAATGGCTGTGAGACATTTGAAGAAATGCTCAACATCCTTAATCATCAGAGAAATGCAACTCAAGACGACTCTGAGATTCCATCTCACACCTGTCAGAATGGCTAAGCAAAAACTCACATGACAGCACATGCTGGTGAGGTTGTGGAGAAAGGGGAAAACTCCTCTATTGTTGGTGGGAGTGCAAACTTGTACAACCACTATGGAAATCAATCTGGCGATAGCTTAGAAAACTTGGAGTAGCCCTACCTCAAGCCATACCACTTCTGGATATCCACCCAAATGACTCCTCACCAAATCACAAGGATATATCCTCATCTATGTTCATAGCAGCCTTATTTGTACTAGCTAGAAACAGGAAACAACCCAGATGTCACTTAACTGATGAATGGATAACAAAACCATTGTGGTACATTTATACAATGGAATACTACTCAGGTATCAGAAACAAGAAAATCATGCAATTTGCAGCCAAATGGATGGAACCAGAAAAGCTCATCCTGAGTGAGCTAACCCAGACTCAGAAAGATGCACATGGCATATACTCACTTATAATTGGGTTTTAGCCATATAGTACAGGAAAACTATGCTACAACCAACACACCAAAAGGATCAGGAACATTGACATTGTTACCTATTAATGTGACAATTTGCCCTATGGGTGCTACCATGTAAGTCCCCAGTGCAAGAAGAAGCTCTTAGTCCTCATATGACTGTTGAACTGAGAGGGGCTGATATATAGGGACACTCCACATCAGAGGAGTGAGATGGGTGGGAGAGGGAGGAGCTGGGAGGGGTGGAATGAGGGCATTGTGATGGAGATATAACTTGAATTAATAGACAAACAAACAAACAAACAAAAAAGAAATGTAAAAGCTGGGGCTGGAGAGATGGCTCAGCAATTAGGAGCACTGGCTGCTTTTCCAAAGGACCCAGGTTCAAAATCCCAACACCCACTAATCAGTTCATAGTTGTCTGCAATTGCCAGGAGTGATGGTACACACCTTTAGTCCCAGAACTCGGGAGACAGAGGCAGGTGGATCTCTGTAACTTCAAGGCTAGCTTAGTCTACAAAGTGAGTTTACAAAGTTTAGGAGAGCTATACAGAGAAACAATATGTCTGTGGAAAAAAAGCCACCAATCAAATGAAGGCTATGGGAACCACTAGCATCAAAATCCACATCTGTGCCAGGTACAAACCACAGAAACCAGCTTTTGGACTAAATTTAGCTAAACCTGCTAAATACAATATTTGTTCCTAGTGCTTTATGGGTAAATGGAAAATAAGACAGGATATGGTAACAACCAAAGTATAGAAACAAATGAATTCTAGGCTGACCTTGCCTTCCTATAGCTGGAACTTCAATTATCATACTATGTGGAAAACCATAACAGATTAATCATGCCCTTATTTAACACTTCAACTTTTTTCTAGGGTATTTGAATTTTCTGTTTATTTTACTGTTATTGAAACTTGTTTTCTGTTACTTTAAATATAATGACCTTAATGCCTTAATGTGCATTGCCTACAAAGATGGTTCACTTATTCTTAGTTCTACTAGTTTTCATTCACGATTTATTGTCTTAGTATTTATTTATCTATTTATCTATTAATTCATAGTCTTACTATGTGGCTACAAAAGGCTTCAAATTCAGTTTTATTGCCTTATCCCCTCAGTGCTAGGATTTTAAATGTGTGTCTCCATACCTAGCTAGTTGATTTATTTTCATCATATTTTTAATACAAGATACTTATTTTCATTGTAGGTTAATTTGTGGTAGTTTCTTGAAGTCTGGGATAAATGCAATTCTTCTCCATGTGAGTTTGTATTAGTTTCTTGCCATCAAGAGGCACTACCTGTGTAGATCACTTTCATTAAAATGGCCAGGTATTTGGTCAATGTGGTCATGAGGTGTGAGTCCATGAGCACATTTTTCCAGGTAATATTCCAAATGCATTTACCACTTTTGATCAGCTGAGACTATGAAGGAGATGTAGTAGTGGAAGGATAGAACAAGAAAGTCCAACATATATCAACCTAGATTCCAGCTGCAATGGCTATGAAGGATTCTTCAAATCTCATGGAAGACACTAATTCGTGAACAAAAGATTATTAAATAATTTCCACGTTGAATATGACTAAAACTTTATTTAGGCATTTATAATGAAAGTATTTTTCATAAAGAAATAAAAAATGTTTAAGATGATGAATATGTTCATTTGATCACTATTCTATACATAAGAACCAAAATTTCACATTAGAAGTCATAAGTACATAAAAATGTGTCAAAAAGTAAAATAAATTTTAACAAAGACGATGTTTACTGTGATGAAATGCAATTCATTTTACATGAGAGAAGGACACGAAAGTTTGTGAATATCAGGGCTGCAATGCTAGAATTTGAGTATGTCTCTTAAAATTTGGGTTTTACCAGTGTAATTGTGTTGACTAGAGTCTTTCAATTAAATCACTTTGAGGGAAGAAAGATTAATTTTTCCAACAGTTTTGGAAGTCCAAGCTGGTTCCATTGTTGTGAAAATGAGGACACTGAGGAAAAAGACGGCACAAGAGAACACATGGTGGAGCAAAGCTGCTCAACCATGAGGTGAGCAGGAGACAGACTAGTGAATGGAAGAGGAGAGCCAATGTAGACTCTTAAAGTCACACTCACCAGTGACCCTTTTCTTCCAACTAGGCCATATCCATGTGTTTTGTTTCGACTGCCCACACAGTGGCTCACAACCACTCTTGCCCCAGTCCCAGGAGATTCAAGAGCATCAGGCACACACATCACACACACACACACACACACACACACACACACACACACACACACAC
>CAJQZJ010004767.1:3321901-3340497 GCA_907164525.1 Lophiomys imhausi
CACACACACACACACACACACACACACACACACACACACACACACACACGCATGCAGACAAAACATCTCTATGCATAAAATAAATAATTAAATATAGTTAAAACTATAAAACTTAAAAAGCAAGGATAGAGGAAGGTCCAAAATAAATTGATAATTTAGTCAGATCTTCATCAAAAGAAAACTGTTCAAGTCATGAAAATGTGGAATAAAATGGATTTTGGGCCAAAGGCATTAAAACAATAAAGGGAACCTCATAAAAAGCATACGTTCAATTCTCCTATTTTAAAATGTAGTGGCTTAGAATAGTATAAAAGTTATCATAAACACGTGACTACTAGTTTGTAGATTAAGCAGGTATTAGCCAGACTTGCCATCCCTGTGTGGCATCCTGAGGAAACTGGAGAGGAGGGAAGTTTGATTTTGCTTCTGTTTTCAGTGCATGGTTGGTTGGTGCCATGGATCCAACTCTGAGGTGAGGCTCTACATACAGGAAGGGCATAACAGAATGGGGCTGAGTGCTTTGAGGCAGCTAGAAAGCAGAGAGAGAGAGAGAGAGAGAAAGAGAGAGAGAGAGAGAGAGAGAGAGAGAGAGAGAGAGCAGATCTTTCCTAGTGAGTCACATCTTCTGGTCAGAATCCATTTTTTAAATAGTACCCCCAGCTGGAAACCAAACCTCCAGAACCTAAGACTATAGGGAACATTTTATATTCAAATCATAGTAAGTAGATAAAAGTAAGTGATCTAGAAAAGACTTGAATGAGACAATAAACAAAATCTAATGAACATGACCTATAAAACACTGACACCCATAACAACTAGCATGATTACGTATTTAGGTGGTCTCTAGTCTACAAAGAACAGTTACAAAAATGGATTGCACATCAGAACAGAAACAGTCATATTTTAAAGAAAAAAGATCATAGAAAATTTTTTGTCATCAAAACACAATAAAATGATGGCAAAAATATAAATTGTGCCTGAAAATTAAGAAACAATGAAAAAAATTGAAAATATCTAGAAGTCTGCATATAATATATATCAACATTTGTGGGCTCCAATAAAGAGAATTGCAATAATTTTTCAGCTTTAAAAAGTTTACACTGAGTCAAGGGGGCTGTGAAGATGGCTGAGTGGGGCAAGGGGGCTGGGCAGATGGCTGAGTGATGAAGAGCATATAATGTTACTCAGAAGATAAAAGCTTGGTTCCCAGGATCTAGGCTGAACAGCTCTCAACTACCCCCAATTCCAGCTCCAGCAGATCTGGCGCCCTCTTATGGACTCTGTGGCACCTGCACTCACTCATACACATACCCTCACCCACAACACATATGCTTCAAACACATATGCACATCATTAAAAACAAGAGTAAATAAATATTTTTGTAAAAAGTTTATATCAGGGCTGGGCCTGGTAGTATACACTTGTAATCCCAGAATTTTGGAGATGCCAGCAAAGGATTGGAAGTTCAAGCCTAGCTTGAACTACATAGTAAGACCTTAACTCTAACAAAACAAAGCAAAAGGTTTATATTACAAAAGAAAAATGACTGAGGTTTCCTGAGCTAAGCCTCTACCTCCAGAAGTTAGAACAATAATAACAAATGGCTCATTAAATGCATGAACTGGGAGAGAAGATGTGTTAACAGTAGGTGTGAGGGAGACATGTTAACAGTGGATGTAAGGAACTAGTTAGGGCTGAGTGAAGTGTTCAGTTGAAAGAACTCAGATGATATTGGGAATGGAGAGAAATGGTTAATTCAAGAGATAATAGAAGGCAGGAAAATAAATCTCCATGAATTGACTGATACAGAAAAGTAAGAGGGTTATTTCCTAATTCCAGAATTACTTAGAATGCCTTTCTAATGGGAATTGAGAATCAAGTTGGCCACAGATAGGAAATACAAGTGAAGGAGCTATCATGTCTTGCAAGTACAAGGATCATTTTGTGAACAGCCAGCACAGCATTACTTAAAGTAGACGGTTTTACTAATGCTCTCAATGGTGTTCAGGGAATCTTGTCAACATACTTGTTAAAACCCAGGTTTCAGATCTGTTAACTAGTCTACTTACTTTGGTCTTATATTTAAAAGTTTATATATTCTCCAGGATCTGTTTCAGATATAATACATTTGAGTTGTCGAAAAACACCAAAAATCTTGGTAAAACACATATTGCCTTCCTGTCAAAGAAAGGCAGTCTAGTATAGGGTATGTTCCAAACATTCCTGTCACCTATGCATTATGGGAGTGCAATAATAGTTTTCATGATTAATTTTATTTTCCATGATAATTCAGGTCCATTTATTTGTCTAACTATGACAATAGTGCAGGCAAAAGGAAGAAACCTGAAAAATATTGTTACATTTCACAAGCCCTTGTCTCAGTATGTTTCACTTCTTGGTTTATGAATCACATGTACAGTTGATTCCAACGTCATGGAAGCTGATTTCCATTAATCAGATTCTAACCCAAGGGCCTCAGAAGTTCCACAGACTAAAGCAGGCTGGCAATCTGTGAATCAATAAATTAATGCTTCATTGGAGGTAAAACAGGCTCAACAAAATAGTTTCTATCCACTTAACAAAAGAGTGTTGAAATAAAAACCTTATCAGAAATATAAAACAAGATTTGTTTTTAGGGGGAGGAAATCTATGGATAAAAGCTTTACATGAATAATTGTTTCATTTTTCTAAGAGATTTTTTTCATGCCTGTCTAATCACATACAATGGAGAAATCAGTCAATTCTGCCATGTCCATTTTGGACTGCAAACTCACCAACTGTATCAACAAGGTTCTTGGTCCCCACACAGCTGCTTCTTCCTGGAGAGACCAAAGTTGTTAAAGGCAAAACTAAAGGGCAATGGGACTCCAGAAGAGGGTGGGCTCTGAAAAAGGCCATTTCTAGAACAAGAACTCATTTTAAGGACATTATAGGTAGTAGTCAAGACTTCACTTCATCCAAATAGTTGGTAATTAAAATCAAATTGGTAATCCATTATAAAAGGAGGCACCAGCTCCCCAGGAAAAACATGGAAAACTAAGACTCAAACATCATAGGAGAAGTAAGGAATTAGCCTTGTTTCACTCTTGTATATGTCTGAGGAGTGAAGCCACTCATCCATGCCAACACAGCATGGATTACAGGACAACATCACAAGGGAGAAAACACAACGTGTTTAAATTCTGAAGACACAACATGCCAATTAATATTCTCTATACCTAACATTTCATTTATTTTCTTTTTATTATCTTTTCATGGCACTAACATAATTCTTTAGGGAAATTTTCTATCAACAGAATGTAGTGTCTTGAGTGTTAGTACTGGGGCTGTCACTGTGGGTCATACTAGGGTTGCAATATTTGCTGTATGAATAAGTCCAACACTGTGCACTCCCTATCAATGACCCTTCTGCCTCCCATGTTTCCATGAAGCTGTGGTTATATCTTGATTGTCAAAGGCACACTCATTACAAGTTTCATTTACACAAGGCACTACTGAGAGTTAATGGAAACTTTTGGAAGAGGGCATGCTAGTAGTTCCTTAGAGACTGTAGGAGGAGATCCCTTCCTCTGCTTCCTAGTCAGTCAGGTGAACTCTTTTTTTATTTTTATTTTTTACATTCCAATCTCTGGTCATTCATGGTCTTCCCCTGAGTATGCCCAAAGAAGTGAACCAGTGACTGAAATCTCTACAGTTGTCTTTATGAGTAAGCAACCCAAGATATTTTATTAGGGTGACTAGCACAGATTAATCCTGATTTAAAGTCTATTTTATTTATTCAAGCATGGATTATGTCTTTTTGTGATGAAATGCAATTGTGCAGTCTGAATTCAACAACTTGTCCTCATTAAGTCATTTAATGAATATTTATAAATTTTCTGGTGTAAGATACAGATGTGTTCTGTAACTAATGCACAGTGAACAAACATCCTCAAGTCATGGTGTGTCATAAGCAACATTGTTGGAATATTTTCCATACAAACTCAGACTTCCTATTTTTTCTTTAGTTTTGTTAAAACAGGTAATCTCTTCCTTTAAATTGGAAAGTTTAGACTGTTTACATTCATTAGAATTATTGATACATTTAGATTCCTGCTTTGTTTAAGTTGTATTCTAGTATATTATTTTATGATATATTTAATATTCTATTCAATGTATTACAAACTTCTCCTTTAATTTTTTTCCTTATGTTTTTGTTACCTAATAATGTCAGGTATGGGTTCCATCTTGTGGAGTGGGACTCAAGTCAAATCAGATATGGGTTGATTACTCTCACAAGCTTTGTGCCACCATTGTCCTAGCATGGCAGGTCAGTACAGCATTGTAGACCAAAGAGTTTGTTGGTGGCTTGATGTTTATGTTTCTCTTCTTTAATTTTTAAAAAGCTATTTATTGGAAAATTGCTTTACCAGAATGCATATCCATTATCAAATGATAAATCCAACTGTAACTTAAGAATATAAATCTGGCTACTAACTAATTGTAGAAGAATTTGGAAATACATCACTACTTATGACATTGTAAATAAAATTTTTAAATAAAAATTGAAGATTTAATTTTTATGTGTATTTCTGTATGGAAGAGAGGTCAGGTGGCCTGGAGCTGGAGTTATACATTACTGTGAACTGCCCAATGTTGGTACTAAGAACTGAACTTGGGCCAAGAACAGCAAATTTTCCTACCCAGTGAGCCATCTTTCCAGTCTCCATTAATTATATTTTAACCTAAAATTCCTACTTGGTTCTTTTATGAGTACCCCAAATACATGTCATAATCTTTCATTTCTCAATCAGATTTTCCTTTCAATTAGATTAAAAAAAAAGAACTTTGTTGTTACTGTTTTTTTTGTTTTTTTTTTGTTTTGTTTTTTGTTTTTAGCAGTGCTGGGGATAGAATCTAAGGCCCTGTCCATGATGGACAAGTGCCTTACCACAGTCCCTTTGAAGATACTTACCTGTAAGTACATTATTATATTTGGAACTAGAGAGCTTTAATATCTGAAAGATTTGGGTCTCAAAAATATTGCTTATTGACTTTGAACTTTCCCTCCATTGATCCATTTCTGTGTAGACTGATGAGTTTTAGTGTGAATTTCACATTTCACTGAACAATCCGTTCAAATCACTAAGTATTAAATGTTAATTACCCATTTTGCCCTGTGTCTGGCTCAATATTCTGTTATTCTATGGTGGATACAGAAGCAGAAAGAAATAACACTCCCCTAGGTAGTACTAATTATCATGAGACTCCCTGCTGTAGTACTAACGGCCTATTTGAATTTCCCCCATTTGAACGAGTAGGACAAGCCTTAAGGCAAATGTCCAAGGCATTGTCCCAAACCTGCTGATTAGAATGCTGAGGTCTAGAAAAGAAGGATCATTTGACACTCAGTGTCCTGTAGGTCACAGTCACAATTTTCTTAGCAAATTTCACCTATATGACATCTTGCTCATGAAAGTAGATGCCATATCAAACTCCATGTTATGTGTTATTTACTCATTAATAACTTTTATATCGAAGAATGATTGTTTTCACTCCATGTTTTAAAAGTATTTTGTAAGCCATGTGACCAGGACTATTTTGAGTTCAATTTTGTGAGTTAAAACTCTCTTGAATGTTTTGTGTCATGTCACAGCAGAGAGTTGTACATGGGCCATAGACTGGTGAAAGGAAAAAGCAAAGGACTTGTTTACAGGGATACTACAGACAATGCTGGCATCAGTTCCGAGACCCCACCAATGGAATCCCAAAACACAGAAAGCCATTGGCACCATTCTGATGAACAAGGACACATTGGAGACATAAAGGCTTTCTGGGGTCAGATTCATGAAAATTGCTCCCATGTTTCCACATTGGAAGTTGCTTGTTGTGAAGTAGATTTTTACAGATTATCATGGCTACTGGTGGCAAAACAAACATTTCCCAGTTTGTCTTCATTTCCAACAGTTTTTCTTTTTGCCATTTAAGACATTTCAAGATTGAAAAACAGACTATCCAAAACTGAGAGCTGTTTTTATCTTTTGAAATACAAGACAGTAAACAAAATTAATAGAAAAAAAATAACCTATGTGGAAAATGCCTGGAAAGTCCTTAAATACAGAGCAAAGAGGGTTTTTTGTAGCAGGAATGATAAAAGGACTAATGGAAAAACCTTTCGCTATTGTGGGCTCATTCACATTACCCTTTAAAGGACACAGAGGACCACAAAAGCTGCAAGCCGAGATGCAAAGGGTCTGAAGTTCATTATCAAGTTCATCACTCACTGGCTGTGTGATATTCAATCTTTTAACAACTCTGGGCCCCACTGTCCTTATATCAAAGTGAAAGGCTTAAATCTCAGTTAGCTTGAAGGGCTAAACATGACTCTGAACTACTTCATCCCTCACCCACATATATCCTGGTGCTCTGTTCACAGAAAAAATTTCATGGAGCTGGATAAATGAAAAAGTTTCTCCTGAAGTCAAAGTGCTCACTTCACAGCAAAGGGCTGATTGTGCCATGTCCTAAAGGAAAACACATCATCCTATGATGCAGTGATGTGTTATGTATTCTAAATGTTAATCTGCTCCCAGTGGCCCACTTGCTGTGCCAGGGCACAAGTACACTAAGTGAAGCTCTGTTACCTTCCTTGTTAACCATTGTCTCTGATTGGTTGAATGAATGCTGAGGCCTGAGGTTGGCCAAAGAGAGAGGTAGGCAGGGCTAAGGTGCATGGGCTTTTGGAGTGGGAGTTAGACTGGAGGAAGTTGGGAAGAGAAAAGAAGACAATGGGGTAGATGGAAGAAGATGATTCCATGTGGCCTGGAACATCAGCATAATGTGCAGAATAACAGCCCAAGGGGATGTATGTATATATGGGGTTTTATTTGGGGGAATAGAATAAGCTAGAGTAGATGGGCCAAGATTGCACAGTACAGGCTAAGGCTTGTTAAAACACATCAGGTGTCTGTGTGTGCTCATTCATAACAGCAGGCTAAGGATTTACACTGCTGAGTAAATAAATATATTATAAATGCTGATCATTTAAATATATATTTCTACAATCATGTAATTTTCTAACCTCTGTGGAGTGCTTGCTTTGTTCCAGGTACCGTGCTCCATAAGGACACTTTCATATCGTTTGTACTTCACATTGACTATCCCCTTTCTCTTCTCCCTCCCCCAGTAGCCTCCTCTGTCCCCTTGACAATTGTGCTTCTATTCACATGTCATTGAATACTCGTGATATTTTTGAGAAAACCTAGTGGATATCACATGTCATAACATCAACTCCTTCATGACCTTTTCTGAGAGCTTTTTTTTCCTTTTTTTAAATTTTATTTTTCATTTCTTCAAGTTACATCTCAATCACAATCCCCTCCCTACTCCCCCCTCCAGTCCCACCCTCCCACCATCTTCCCCCTCAACCCCCCCATCCCCTTCCTTTTTTTTAAGTTTAAGGTATATCTTTTCCCCCAAAAAGCTCCCCCTTTCAGTCCAACAAATGGTTCTTTCTCTTATAACAATAAATACAATACAAAACAACAGAAATAATTAGGCCATAATTTTTGAGAATTATAAAGCTTAGCATACATTCCCAATATCCAGTCCATACGTATTTGGCACTTGACTTTAACATTCTACTATCTAACCATCTCCATGAGTTTAAAGTTCTATATCCAACTCAGCTTCCATCCTAACTTGCATAACAATTTTAAAAACATCTTCTTAGATCCAGAACACCCTCTTAATTCCTAAAATCTCAAATTTTAACTATGAGACTCTAGCTATCTAGTCTTCAACCACCTCAGAGACCTGAGAGGGATAAATATATATGATTATACAGGAAGTGCAGAGCCAGCAGCTTCCAAAACTAAGAAATGACACAC
Organism: Lophiomys imhausi; assembly: GCA_907164525.1. Taxonomy (NCBI): domain Eukaryota; kingdom Metazoa; phylum Chordata; class Mammalia; order Rodentia; family Muridae; genus Lophiomys; species Lophiomys imhausi. The sequence goes on from CAJQZJ010004767.1 coordinate 3,329,770, forward strand.
CAGTGGCTGCCTGGACAGTTCCCAATTTCTCTTCATACATTACAGCATCAATCTTCAGCCATTTGGCCCCGTTTCTCTGACAGACATTGATTGTAGAGCAGGAATTATGAAGGACTTGCCTACCCTGTCTTGGCAGAGCTAGGCTGTTGACTTACCTGCTTCCAAGTTTTGTCCTTTTTTGACAGTTCTGAGAACTTTTATCTACTTGTGTGTTTTCAAATACAGCTCACACTTTCTTGTTTTTTCCGAAAGACAGGCCACAGGCAATATAAGCATTAATATAGAAAACTTGTTTCTTACTGAATCACCTTACCAAATGCCACCTATTTTTATCAATACATGAAATTCCTAGTGCAGTGAAATCCTTGATTTTCAGGAAGGTATGAGCTTCGATGCTCTGTCAATTCTGATAGTCACCAATGGTCCTGGGGGATAGTGTAGTTTTACATGAAATTCAGAGAAAAATTACTAATTTTATAAATACTTGTCTGTCATACCTGATTTAAATACTGTAGCTAATATATGGATGAGATATAGATATAACAGTTCTATCTGTAGTCATATCACCAAAGGGATTTAATATCAGGAAGCTGATTTTCCCCCCCTTCATTGAAGAAAATACTTTTAAAATATGGAGGTTTCACTTGCTTCTACATCTGCCTGAAAGCCACTGCTTCTGACACACTACACATCTGTTCTTTACTGTTGTCCACAGTGTCTTGGGTACATTGCTTGAGATGTCTGGATTGCACGCAAAGGAAAAGAAAACCAGAATATGGCTGCAGGTGACATTTGCTGTCAGTCTGAGGCACTCTACTGTTGCCTTCACACATTCTTCCTTGAACTTACAGAAAATAAATTGCCAAGAAGAGTGTGCAGAGGATCCCTGTTAGACTGGGGAACTGGCCTGCATGGCTGGTGGAGTTGTCTAGGTGTGCATTTGGGTGGAGCAGTCACATCAACAAATCCACCCAAATTTGTTGGCATTGAATTTGTTTCTAAGGTTCTGAGTCTTGTTCTTGCATGAATTACTCTTCTCATTGCTATGATGTAATGCCAGATAAGCAGTAACTTTAAGAAGAGTTGTTCTGGCTCACAGTTGAGAGGACACATTCCATCAAAGTGGGGAAAACATGATGACAGGACCAGGAAACTGGCTACTCACCATACATCCACAGTCATCAAGCAGAGAGTGTACAGGATGTGGGAACTCGCTATAAAATTCTAAATCCTAACACTGACTGACTTCCTCACACACATCAGAGCTCTTGATCCTGTCTATCAGAAGCTTAGTTAATCAAACAACCTTTCTCTATCCCTACTGGACTCCCATAGTCACTGGCCACTTGTCTGTAGTCAACTTCTGTCATTCCAAGACATGAAGTCTTTGAATAACAACAGATTTCCTTTCTTCTTCCCCTTTAGCTTGGAGGAATAGTATGACGTCATGTTCAAGAGCTTTTTCTCAGAAACTCAGCCTTTTTTCTCTGTTAATTTCAACATTTCTGAAGTTGGGCAACACAGTTGCTCTTATCCTACTTTATGTCTCAGGAAATTATCAAAACTTAAATGATTTTAAATTCCTAAAGCTAAAATCTAATAACGGAGTTGTGGCTTTCTGGCTCAGGCAAGTGACTCTTCCACAGTCCTACAGTGACTGGTGACCTGCGCTCTGCTTACAAGATCCTGGCTACAGTTATCTCCACAGCAATTTATTATGCTAAGTTCTTAGTAAGTGCTTGGGCCTGAATACATGACTACTACAAGACTGAAGAGAAGACCCACTAAATGTTTGAGGGATTCCAAAGTATGTACCACACAGAGTGGGCAGATACTCCAGGAGCAGGTAGTATTTTCATCTCTATTTCTATCTTATAACCATGAAATAGGCACTTGTTTTAAAACTTGCATTTTTAAAGATGTTTACCTAAGTACTTACTGGGATATTACTATAAGTCAGGCATGATGTAAGTTTATTCACATATTTTTCCTATTTAGCCTTCACAGAGATCATCTGGCAGTCACTAAATTTTTACCATTTTACTGAAATCTACATTTACAGAATTTAAGCAGTTATCACTGGGACAGTCAGTAGCCAAGTCAGGTACAAACTCTAAGATCCTAATGCTTTCCTACTTAAAAATGGGGTCTCCTCTGCAGAGTGAGTTGTCTCACAAAGGTCTCTAAAGGCTGCTCGATGGCCCATTCTTTCTGCCTAAAACACATTTCCTGCTGGCTTACTTAGGTATATAGCAAAAAAAGTAAATGTTATCAAAATCATCGTATACTAAATACTAAATGGCCCACCAAATCATGTGCTTGTACTCAATAAAGATAAGACAAAACTCAAAACTTGTTTTGCAGACATTCTTTTTGTGGAAAGAAACCATAATATCTGCTTTTCTCCTGCTGTACACACTTAATTGTGTTATGGAGTCTCTGCAAGACTATAAAACCCACTAACAACAAAGTAAATACTTGGAGAGAATACACTCATCTTGAAGTGTAAGGAAGAATCCCACAGATTCTGTGCAATTTGTTGAGAAGAAAGCAATATACTTGAGAGTGAGGGTGAGAGCTTAGAGGCTGCAGGTGACCTGGAAAGCAACAGGCTGGAACACATCAGATGGATGCCTCGGTATACTTGGAGTTGGGAAAGTCTTCATGGTGATTAGCCAGTTTTCAAAGCATCTGTGCATCTCTCCTCTTGAAAACAAAATGGAGATCTGTGCAGATTTTTTTAAATGCAGAGTGAATTTTATGGTAAGGTCTTTGTGAAAATTTAATGACACCATCTGAGAGTTTTAATGTGTGGCCAAGAATTTGAAATCAGAGTCTGAAAACTACCAAAGCTCTTAGTCACAGAATGTCAATTAGCAATTGAGTCACGGATGTATTGATGGGTAGTGGAGAAGTAGTAATGTCACTCTATAAGGATGATTCCATCAGTGTTTAGTCAAATACAGGAGCCAGTAAGATGGTTCACTGGGTAAAGGCATTGCCACTGAGCCTGATGAACGGAGTTTAATCTTTGTAATCCACAAGGTGGCAGGAGAGAACTAATCCCACGTTGTGGCCTGTGTGAATTCACTCACATGCAAATAAGCAAATTTTCCTTAATCCTAGAGAAGATAGGATACATGAGAAAACTATAATTGAATTCAATTCTGCAAATACTTATTAAGAATCTATTTTATATCCCAAACTATGTAGGGTCTATGTTTTGTGCAGAATGAAGACTATATGGTTGCTACCATCTTGTAATTCACAACCTAAATTGGGGAGCTACACAATAGAGAAGGTAGGATGGAAAGCAGTAGCATGCTATGAGAGTTTAGGGCTTGTAGGATTACTTCCAGAGAAAATGCCAGCCATAGAGAATTACAGGGAATGATGGCAATGAGCCTTCCATTCACATACAGTGGCAGCATATGTGCAGGTGCATCCTAATCAGGGTTCAAGACTACTGAGGGATATCCCAGGTCAGACTTACTCCACCAAGACTGCCATGTCCTTTCTTACATTTCCCTTCAATTTTCTTCCCTTCCTTCCATCCTTTCTTCTCTCCATTCCTTTCTTTATCCCCAATCACTTCTCAATTTCTTCCTGCTTTTCTTACTCTGGATTATGTTTCTTGGAGAGCTATCACAAGCTTTTTCTTTCATCACAGCTTATACGCACCTCCCCCTCCCCCAGTGACACTTAAATTTCAACCATCTACTGATGATTCAGATTATATCTTTTGTTCTCTTGTCTGAGCCCTACTCTCACATACGTGCCAAATTCTGGTGAATAATCCCATTTACACTTAAACTCAGTACGTTCAAAATCATATTGCTAAAATATACTCTCCTCCTGAAATACTGACCTTGTAAGTGCCTTCATCAGCTACTGAGCTAATGAAGACAGAAAACTGAATGATATCCTAGCTTTATCTCACTCGTTTGCCATTCAGAATCAGCGAGACTTATGATTCCACTTCATCAGTGAGTCACTGGTTCTGCCCTTGCTTGTTATTATAATGGTGTCCTTTTCCTGGTGCACGTCCTGACTCAGCCTCTTCTTCTCTGTCTTCTCACTATAGAGTAAGATTTAAATTATTTCAAATCAGACTGTCCTACACCAATATTTATCCTGAGCATTGTGAGAACCATTCTGGGTAGCTTGGTGCAAAGAATTCTTACCCGTCTCTCTAGAGTCAACACTAGGACCGCCTCAGAACCTGCATCTGCTCCCTCACGGTCTTGTCCTTCATCTTGCAGGGTCACACATAAGCATGTGAAGTACACTGTATTGATGATGATTAACATCCTAGATTTGAGTCTCCGGTAAGTTGGATTCCAGTCTATTCCCTTCTGTTTTACCTGTATTGTTTTTTGTTTGTTTGTTTGTTGGGTTTTCTTTTTTTTAAAATGTTTATCTATTACTTCAAGTTACATCTCCATTATAGTACCCTCTTTTCACCCCGCCCATTGCACCCTCTCCTCTCTCTCCTACCCATCCCACTCCTCAGACGTGGAGTGTCCCTACATATCAGCCCCTCTCAGTTCAACAGTCATATGAGGGCTAAGAGCTTCCTCTCGCACTGAGGGCCTACATGGTAGCACCACTAGGGCAAATTGTCCTATTGATAGGTAATAAAGTCTATGTTTCTGATCTTTTGGTGTGTTGGTTGCAGTATAGTTATCCTGTACTATATGGCTAAAATCCAATTATAAGTGAGTAGATGTCATGTTCATCATTCTGAGTCTGGATTAGCTCACTCAGGATGAGCTTTTCTAGTTCCATCCATTTGGCTGTGAATTGCACGATTTCCTTGTTTCTGATAGCTGAGTAGTATTCCATTGTGTAAATGTATCAGTCAGTTTTTTTTTTTATCCATTCATCGGTTGAGGGAATCTGAGTTGTTTCCAGTTTCTAGCTATTACAAATAAGGCTGCTATGAACACAGATGAGGGAACTTCCTTGTGATTTGGTGAGGAATCATTTGGATGTATACCCAGAAGTGGTATGACTGGGTCTTGAGGTAGGGCTATTCCAAGTTTTCTAAGATATCTCCAGACTGATTCCCATAGTGGTTGCACAAGCCTGCACTCCCACCAGCAATGGAGGAGTGTTCCCCTTTCTTCACAACCTCGACAGCATGTGCTGTCTTGTTTTAAATACTTGCTTCTTATGTTTTAATTATGTGTGTCTTTGTGTGGTTATACACATGTGTGTGAAGGTGCTCACAGAAACCAGAAAAGGGGTTCTGAGCCCAGGAATTGAAGCTGCAAGTGGTTGTGAATCACCCAATGTAGATGCTGGGACTAGAACTCGGTCCTCTGAAAAAAAATTATCTTAACTTCTGAAACATTTCTCCAACACCTCATGGTAGTATTTTAGGTGTATTGTTTTTTTTTTTTTGTGTGTGTGTGTGTGTGTGTGGAAATTGGGGCTGTGAGGGAATAAATTTTTAAAACTCATAATTTTTATAAGATAACACATTTGTGTTATTTATTAACTTAGGTATGTTTTGCATACTAAGTTATAAAGTGATTATATTGAAAGTTGGATTTATCTAATCAGTCATGAGCATATTATCATGGTATTCCTGATTTGAGAAACCCCAAGATTCATAGAACACAGCACAAGTTGAAGATGAACAGCACAGCACTCAAGGCTCTTGATCCACGTTTAATGAATTCAAAAGAAATGTGTGATAGAAATACTGAAACATTCAAAGCCCGAAGTCTCTATCAGGACATTTACATGTGAACATACGGGACCACATCCACAGCTCTCTCGTGTTACATAAGCGACTAGAATCAGAAGTATGGAAAAGGGGGAAAAAACCATAATGGGAACAAAATCTAAAGCTTGGATGTCCAGGTTTGTTAATTATATTTAAAGGAGATCAAATCCACTGAGCAATAACTAATGTGTACAAAACTAGAGGTCAATGATTACATGTTTTACAATTTTAAGGTCCATTTGTGCTTTACACAAGGCATGGAAAAGTCATTTGATTCCGTCTCAGCACCTATTTTTCCTTAACCAAGAGACATGATCAGAGAAACCAAAAGCTTTCATGGCTTTGAATCAGTTGACAAATGTGGCATTCAGTTCTTCATGGTGTAAACACAACACTGGGAGAGGAGACAAATACCAGGCTGGTGGTGAAGCCCATCATTGCCAACAGAAGGCATCAGACCAAGGCTGGAAAGCAGCTCCAGGCAGTGGGTGTGCAGGCGACAAATTAGTTGTGGCCAAGGTGTTTGGTATAAGGACAAGGGCTTTTTGCTCAGTAGTACTGGACTGACAAACACTTTGGAGGACAGGATAGTTTATCATGACCTTGTGGTTGGAACCCAGAAAGTTCACAAGGGACATATCAACCAGACCAGAGTTTAGGCCTATCTTCTTTGGATCAGCTATTGGATAAACTAGAATGGTGTTTATTCTGCAGTTCAGCAGAATAAACCTGCTTTAAAAGCCTGATTTTAGATACATTCCTTCTTTATCCTGAATACCATATGTACCCATTATTAATTTTTGATGAATGAGGAACATACAGCCACTACACAGTATTATCTCAGGAGGAAAGGACTTAGAATATACATTGAAATATTTTTCTCTTTCCATACTACTTTCAAAGTATGATATATATATATCATACATATATACGTATATACGTATATACACACATACATATATGCATATATACAAAAATACATGCACATATGATATATGTGTATATATTTATCACATGATATATATGATCTGTCTATAGTAAAAAGCCTACTTACTGAAGGACTTTGGATAAAACCCAGATATCTCTTATTCTGGGCGTCTAGTGGACAACATGGATGGCTCCACTATGCACCATACTCCATATCAACACAAACACCCTCCCTTAGATCCCAGGAAACTAAAAAATATATATATCTTGGTCTTCTATTTTAGTCTAGTTGCTGTCATAGAACACATGACTTCTGGGTCCCGAGGCATCCCAAGGCAACCTGAGAGCATGTGATTTCATGCTGGTACTCATCAGTGTACCTGTAAAGCCCATGCATTAATCACCCCTTTTGTGGGATGCAGTGAGATCTATATCATACCTACACATTCATCTCCCAGCAACACAGGAGCACAGGGGTTTCTGAGTCCTTTAGAACAATTTTTTTCTTCACAGGGAAGCAAGAGCTTGTGGATAATTCCTTCCCCTTCTTCTCTGGCCATGGAATAATCTGAGAAGCATATTATATGCCTTCTTCCCTTCAGTATGTTGTTCCTGGAAGTTAGATACATCTTGCAGCAAACTCCTCTTGTTGACTGGAAGGAGCAAAAATATTCTCAGGCTTTGGCAACTTTTCCTTAGTCCAGGTCTGATTCAGACCATTTCATCCCAAATGAATATCAGCCTAAGACTCACTAAGGAATGTGTCCTTCTAAAACACAAAGTATCAAGGCTTGATCTACAATTCCTGAGAAGTAATGAGAAGTAACATTCTGTAAATGGATGCTCAGAGAAATCCCACTGGAAACCTTCTGGATTGGTTTCTTTTGGACCCTCACTAACATGCTTATATCACTTCATAAAGGATTCTCTTTTAGAATCAAACATTATTATCTTGCCTTCTCCTTCTCTGGTTCAGTATAAGTGTAAGGGCAACTTCCTGATCAGTTGTCACCCCCATTAAGTACAATAACCTCACATCATGTCACTGAATATCATGAAGTCCGTTAAACCTGAGAAAGTATTTGCTATGAATGACAAAGCAACAATGAAAGAAAGTGGAGTATAAAGGATTAAAAATCCAGGATGTTATTGCTTTATTTAAAATAAAATTCCATTTTCATGTGTGTGTGAGTGTGTGACATGTATCTGTGTGTATGTGCATATTTTACATGTATGTGTGTGTGGATGCATGTGCACTTGTGTGTATATGCATGGGGAAGCCAAAGGTTTGTGTTCAGAATCGTCCCCATCATATTCAATAAGGCAGAGTTTCTTGGTTAAATCCAGAGCTTACCAATGTGGCTGGTCCTGATAGCCAGCTTGCTCTGTAAATCCTCCATCTCTGCTTTCTGAGACTGGACTTACTGCAGGCCAGCCTCAATAATGCCCACCTACCATTTACTCGGGCAGTGTAGATCTGAACTCTAGGTCTCACTATTATGGGGAAAGTGTTTTAAGCACCGAGTCATCTCTCCAGCCCTGTAACTGCTTTAGAATAGTCTTTAAGGATGGTCTGGTAAAGTCCTTATTATAACAATGAGGAAACTCTAGCCAGAGAAGGGAAGAGACCTGTCTCAAGTTGCACAGCAGCTGGTGGCTAAGCTTAGGTGACCACAGATTACCCTCAGTATTAAAACTGTGTTTCTTAAATTACATCACAACACTGAATCATGACCAGCAACATCCTGTTCATTAGGCAGTTTTGGCAAACAGTACAAAGAATGAGTCATCTGATTCCCTGAGTTCAGAGAGCGGCCGTACAGGACCCTACTTCACCATTCTGTGTTTCTACCTCTTTTTGCTTGATAATTGCTTTCAGAAGATGCTTTGGCTCCCAAACACAGTAGTGACATTAGTGTGTGTGTGTGTGTGTGTGTGTGTGTGTGTGTGTGAGAGAGAGAGAGAGAGAGAGAGTGTGTGTAAAATGTAAATGTCCTTTGTGCTAAGAATTTGGTCTTGGGGGTCCTTTCATATTTAGCTCCAAAACACATGGAAATGCAGTTCAAAGAACATTTGCTGTGGGGCAACATATGTTAGGAGCTAAGCCAGCAGAAACTCGCTGAGAACCCTTAGGTTCTCTCACTCTGCACACTTTTTCTTCTGCCTCTGTAGTTTTCTGAATGCAAAAGCACCTTCAGGAGATAGGCGCAGCCAATGTTCTTCAGTTAACCTTTATGTGAAGTCTGTACACCCTCAAAAGTGGCTGTTCTCAACGTGTGGGTCGTGATCCCCTTGGGGGTGGCCGATCAGATACTCTACGTATGATCTGTAACAGCAGTAAAATTACAGTTATGAGGTAGCAATGAAATAATTTTATGATTGTGGGTCACCATGTCAAGAGAAACTGTATTAAAAGGTCACAGGATTAGGAAGGCTGAGAACCACTGTCCTGAGGATGGGAATCATGTATGATCACGTTTGAACACTACTCTAACCCCTAGTGTCCAGCATACTCCACACTGCACATAGCACAAATAAGCAGACTACACACAGGATGAGTTCAGCATTTAATAAATGTATGTTGTTGCCTTACTGAATAACCAACTCATTTCAGTTTTGGTTGGTGGTTCCTTATATGTCCTTATAATTCTATCACTCAATGAAAGCTCCCAGCTCCAGGGAAATGGAAAAGATTACCTATCCTCTTGCAGGCCTGCAAAAACTGTGTCAGCTACAACTGTGTACATGACACTCCTCTAGGTACTTAATGAATGTTGAACATTTATCCTGATTTCTGTTCTTAGATACTGATTATAACTCTCTCAAAAGAGGTTGTTTTCTCAGACTCTTCCCAAAATTCTGCTAGATCCTCCCTCACATGACTAGAATTATCTCAAATAATCTTTTTTTCTGGAAAAAAACCAATCCCTTGTCATTAGAATCTGACTCACAGAGATGCTCAAGTCACTAATAAGCAGGGAGAGGGGGCATAGTGACCCTGTAAGTCCCTTTAAAGGCCACAAGGTCTCACAAAACATCAAAGTGCAGAAAGGCAATTTCCCTCAGTTATTGTGGAGGGACTGCATCTTCAAACCCTTCTTTGATGCTGCAGAACTGGTGGTTCCTTTTTTCTCCTTCTTTGTTTTGTGCCCTGGAGGTATGGAAATACAAACCATAGAAGGTATTCTTGAGATTTTTTTGATGAAGTTGTTTGACAAATTTTTCGTTTGTCTTATGCCCCAAGCAATGCATACAATCCAATCATGATTTTTAAAAATGAAGCAAGTTGGGGCTAGAGAAATGGCTGAGAGGTTGAGAATTCTTTCTGCTCCTCCTGAGGATCCTAATTTAGCTCCCAGCAACTCCACTGAGCAACTCACATCTACCGTGACTTCAATTCCAGGAAATCTAAGGCCTTGTTGTGGTCTATTTGGGTACCTGCACACATGTGGTGCACACACAGACAAAATGGATACACACACACACACACACACACACACACACACACACACACACACACACACGAGTATTAACAAAGTTTCAAGGACATTTTTCCCTCCATGCACAACCTCACCCAATCCCTCCCTTCCCCTACAGGAAATGCTAGAAAAAGTTCATTGTGTCTCATTTCTGTGTTTTTCTTATGGATTACATACACATATCACATATAACCATATAACATTTTCAAGAACAAAATTGTTCTGTGTTTTATGATATCTTGTTTAGATTTGCCATGCTGTTTTAACAACTTCATCACCAAATGGCTATGACAATTAAACTCCATTTTCATTGATATACATTCAGTTTGTGTCTAAATTCTTGCTGCCACACACTGTCCTTGTTAAAAGAAAGGTGTACAGTCTTCATTGTTGTCTTGAAAAAGCTATTTTGTTGGAGTCATTCCTGTGTGTGTGTGTTTGTGTGTGTATGCACTTTGTGTGTGTGTTGTGTATGTGTTATGTGTGTATGTATGTGTGCTTGTGCTGTGTGTGTGTATGTGTATGTGGTGTGTGTGAGTACGTGTGTGTGTGTGTGTGTGTGTGTGTGTGTGTGTGTGTGTGTGTGTG
>CAJQZJ010004767.1:3342978-3356805 GCA_907164525.1 Lophiomys imhausi
CACACACACACACACACACACACACACACACACACACACACACACACTGAACCACAGTAATACTGACAAGAATGTCAGCATACACTCTCACACTCTTTTCCTTTCAACTTTCGGAGGAGGCTGGATTTGTACCACTTAGCTCTGGATGCCATTGTGTGGCTGAAATAATGGAGTCACAGGAAGAAGGAAGGACTGAGATTACTAAAACTGAGGGAGGGAATGGCAGACCTTTTATGATTGCTGCTCCCAGCTCTCCCCAGTGCATGGAGTCAAAGATTAATTTTTACTTAAATCCTCTTCATTGCTTCACAACAGTATCTGCCTCATTATCCTGCTTTTTCTTTACAACTGCCGAGGAACTCTCCGTGAGTGAGTCACCTGCTTTCTAATTCCCATCTCAAGTTCTACTTCTAAGGAATCTGGGCTCATAAAATCTTTAAAAGGGCCTTTTAAGAATTCTGGTACTTGGTATGTGTCCAGTCATAGTATCAAGCTTTTGCTGTATTAGTATTTTATTTTCTTTGAAAATATTACTACAAGGGATAGACTTCAGGGTAAAAGAAGAGCAAGATTATTCATATTTCAACAATCTGAGAGTTCCTCTAATGTACTTGCTCTTTTCTACTCATCACATTTTTTGTGACATATTCTAGGTCTGGGACCATTTCTCTATGAAACTCTAGTATATTCTCAGTTGAGAACTTCTTCCCAGTCTGGCCTACTAATCAGCATTTGATGTCCTTCATGAAGCCTCTCCATACAATGAGACTTCTCTAGCCACTTGTGATAGATTTAAAACTCAGAAGAATTATGAAGACTTCTCAGAACATTTCTGAGCCTCCAGCACCTAGAATTCTGTCTGACGCATAATGCAATATAATTTTAAACTGAAAACAAGTGAATGTGTATGAATGCTAGCAAACTGGAAGAGGTATTACTTATTGGATGATTCATTCTAAGGGTTTCAGTAAAATATAGACATTGGACAATATTTATTTGCAGATGGACAAGAAATCTTCATTCCTAGACTCTGTTGGGTTGTTCTCTGGTTCTGTTCTAAAGTAATATTGGTACACTCATATTGCACTCTGTGATGCTTACAGACAAAAGCTGTGTTGTGTTCACTCTCTGATTCCTGAAGCAAAACATTCTCAGGCAGTAGAGAAAGAGCCTGCACCTTCCCAAGCACCAGCTAATGCTATGTCAATTGAGACTAGGCTCTGGAACCCAACTTCTCCTTCTTAATATAGCACTCTAAATTGAAGTTCTAAATTGAACTTACTCCCCTCTTCTATGGAGAGTCATAGCCTTGTCCTGTCACCTAGGCTGACAACATTACTGGGAGTGGCTCCTCTGTCACATGGGCATGTCCCATGTCATAAGGCACTTGGAGCCCTTGATTGGCTTACACAGCTTTTCCCAACTTCAGCCCTTGTTGACGTTCTACTCAATTGAATCTCACAAAACTTCAAAACCACAGAAATGTCATCATCTCCTCTGAGGCAGAAGTCTCCCTTAGAGACTATGAGCTAGAGATCAGTGACACAGTGCCCAGAGCATACTTGACATTCAATAAATGTTTCTAGAGTTTTTACAGTCGATAGCTTGCAGTGGGAGTGAACCAAGAAAAAAATACAGTATTGCCCTTAGTCCAGAGCTACATTTTTCTTCAGCAAGAGACTGAAGAAAAGCAGTTTGATCCTGGAGCCACCACTGATTGGCAGTTAGTGTAGATTTATTAATTTTATTTTATGTGTTTGTTTTGTCTGAATGAATGTCTCCACACCATGTGCACGATTGGTGCCCATGGAAGTGAGAAGAAGGCATCAAGTCCCCTGGAACTTGAGAAAGGGACAGTTGTAAGCTACTATGGTGTGCTGGTAAGTGAACCTGGGTCCTCTGCAAGAGCAACAGTTAAGTATTCTTAACCATTGAGCAATATCCCCAGGGTCCCACTGGCAGGTAATGTAAAGAAATTTACAAATATACTTAAGTCAGCAAGAATACCTAAGTGTTCTCTTCATTTGGAAGGCTGTTGTAGTTTGTATGATGTGTTGACATCAAAATGATTAGGTTTCTCATATTTCAATTGAGAAAAACACTTTGGAAGGAAATGACTCAGGGTGTTGTACAACTTGTGCTTTGGAAACTGGGAGGACAGTTGTCATCCAGTGTTGAAGCCAGTTCACTTCATCATAGTCCTCTTCAAGGCATAGGACTCCTAGTCTTCCCATACAGCAAGCTGGCGCTGATCAGAACCATTCTCCTCCTCAGCAGTTTCCCACTGTGTCTGTCTGAAGCCATGGCACTTTAGAAGCTAACAGGAGAACAGCCCATAGTGTGAAGAGGATGAGATCTCGCTAAGCAGGATGGGAAAGGAAAGAACAGTTATACACAGACTCTGTAAGAGAGGGGCATAGCCATGTGGTCACCTCAAGAACTCTGTCCGAAAACACCAAATGAAATGACACTGGAGCCATGGTCATGAAGCATCTCAAATCAAAGAACTCGTATATAACTCATAGGCATTTCAGCACCAAAAGCCCAAAGACAAATTTTAGACTTGCAGCCCAGGCAGTGTGGTTTGTGCTTTGCATTAGTCAAAGAAATGCATTTACTCCGGCTCCAGGTTAAGCTTCAAAATAACTCCCTAACCCCCTGGAGAATACCGCTGGGATCCAGGCAGACAAGAGGGCAAAGCAACAGCTGGACTAAGATGGCTTCCCTACTTGTACTGTGACAGTCAGTCAATCAAGTAGGAACAGCGTGAAGAAGTAGCTCTCTAGATCAGTCTCTAGAGAAAGAAACAAACGCTATGATCCAGTACCAGAAGGTGCCTTCAGACACATCTGATACCCTCGAAACGTGAGCGTAAGTCTTAGCTGATAGATACGAGCCATGTTCAGTTCCCTGAATTTCTCTCCTGTAAGATAAGTGTTTGGATGAAAAGTTTCTTCACTTTCCCTTAAAACGTAATAATTTTGGAGAATATTTCTTTATAATAAAGTTGTTTCTTATTAGCAAAAATCTTAGCTGTAAATACTTTCAGCACAGGCTTTTGAGGGTGGAAAGTACACGTTTCTCCCATTTAACGCTCTCTTCTAGGCAGGATACTGTTCCCATCCTCGGTGCAGAACTGTGGACTTCATGAAATATAATTACCACCCTTCAAACATGTCCTTGAATAAACAATTCAAAGTCTTTTTTCCCTTGGGTGGTGGGCTGTGGAGATGACTCGGTGGTTAAGAAGACTTGCTGATTTTGCAGAGAATGGACCCAGGTTCAGTTCCTACCAGATAGCAGCTCACAACCATTTATATCTCCAGTTCCAGGAAATCCAGTGCCCTCCTCTGGACTCCATGGTCACTGCATACACATGGTGCACATAAACACGTAGGCACACATATGTAAAAATAAAAATAACAGACCATCTTTTTTTTTTTTAAGGAAAAATGAATTTGTAAAGTATGTTTATTTTCAGTGAACATATCCCCTGATAATAATCACTTTCTTCTTAAGTGTTAACAATAATATAATTAGTGTAGAACACCTGCTGTATGGCTAGAAGAATATTTAATGGTCTAAAGGGTTTAATCCTTGCAGCATCCTTAGGAGATCGGTGCTGAGTATTGACATTTTACAGCTAAGGAAACTAAGGCTCAGACAGGCTCTTCTTAAACTCACTGGAAACTGTGTGATTGTAAGTGGTGAGCCAGGCCAGTCTGTTTTTGTCTAGCCAAATTTTTTGCCTAGCCCATACTATGAAGAATTCAAAGAGTCCAGATCTATATTTAAGACTAGATAAAGGAATTTTAGTGTTTTGTCATTTTCATAAGTCTGCCACTGCTATTTTCTGCAATTCATCAGGCAACTTGACATTTGAAGCTTTCAGACCTCTCAGCAAGCAGAGTTCTCTCACTGTGTAAATCCGGTCCACTCCAGTCTGCGTCCCCTCCAGCTCTGAGGCATCTAATGAAAGTGTGGGAAAGACTCATGACATTCTGTCCAGCTCTCATTTACAAACCCAGGCACGAGTTCACCCTCTGCCCCTCTTCACCATTCCCTGTTCCCCAATCCATTTGCAAGTTTACTGCACATTAAGTAGAAATTGTACTAAATTCTCAGTTTTAGTCTTTGTCCCTATTTTTCCCATGTAGTATATTTATCTGCATCTGTGCCTTCGGTAAATATTTATTCAGCATGTGCTTTATACCAGCCACTGTTACAACTCTGGAGAGATGAAAAGAGAAATGGCACAACCCTGGCCTTGGGCTGATAACTAATTAATAGTAGTCATAGACAAACATAGCTTGGCTCCATTCTACATAGTAGAGAGAGGACCTTTGTGTTATCCTTGGACCCCAGTTTCCAAATCCATCTTAACTGCCTTCTGCTCTCTCCAAAATTGGCCAGTTATCCTCCCATCTTAGACTATCCCTTACATGCCAGGAGAGAAACAAATTAATATGTTTAGAAGAATTCACTCTTCTGGATGAGACCTCAGAAAAGAAGTTTAGCTTCTTCTCTAACATTTTATGAGAGTTAAGTGTTTGTCATTTTAAACAATGAGTAGATTCCCTTTAAACTGTCTCAAGTGGATTTTGGTCCTGTTCCAGAAATGCCAGCATTCCTGGCTTCCTGCTAAATGTGATGTCAGGAAGCCGTCAGTCTGAAGCACACATTCTCTACCCAAGGCCAAAGTCGCGTTGCCCAGGCTCCTGTGTCACACCGAGGTTATGTTTCTGACTTCAAGCTTGTTCCGGTCACCAGTGAACATCTTTCCATGAGATCATTTTCTCTACCAGCTCAATTTGCCTGGATGTTTTGCAATCCCAGATCATAACTTTTTATAGAATAGGTTATGTTGTCTTTTGTTTTCCTGGGAATCAAACCTTGTGCATGACAGACAACACCCTCCACCAACCCTGATCCACATGATGTTCTTCTTGTTATTGCTGTTTAGGCTGTAACAGATATTTTATTCCTTAATTGATACTTTTGAAATAATACACCCTATGAAAATAATAAATTCTGGGCTGGAGAGATGGCTCAGCGGTTAAGAGCACTGGCTGCTCTTCCAGAGGTCATGAGTTCAATTCCCAGCAACCACATGGTGGCTCACAACCATCCATAATGAAATCTGGTGCCCTCTTCTGACCTGCAGATATACCTGCAGACAGAACACTGTATACAGAATAAATAAATCTTTAAAAAAAAGAAAATAATAAATTCTGACTAGTGAGATGACTCATGTGTCAAAGTATGTATACCTGTGGAACGGTTGAATGGAGCTGTTTTTATAAGTTTATACAGAGTCACAAATGCATACCTACACACATAAACACATACACACACACAGATGTACACATATTTGCACAGAAATCTTTAGTTTTATTGCCAGGAAAATGTTCTATGTTCCTTAATAAATCAAAAAGAGAATTTTTTAAAAAAGGCTAAGGCAGTATTTAGGAAAAGCTAAAATTATCAGGTGATACATAAATGAAGGAACAAATAAACAGAAATAAGTTTATAAACATGGAGGCTAGGGGTGGTGGCTTCCAAGGCTTACCCTCCCCCTCCCTTCCTCTCTTCCTTCCAAAAATATTATTACATTCCATAAATAGAGAGAGAGAGAGAGAAGCTCATTGTAAGGAGATTTAGGTGGAATTACTTTTTCTAGTCATCTGTGCGTCTGATGCTCCATTCTGTAGTCTCACACATAGTGGAGAAAGCCTCAAGCTATTCTTCAAGGTGGGATTTGCCCCATCAAAAGCATAACCCATGTACAATGGATAAAGGGAACCACATGTCATCTTTTGTGGGTTTTATCTTTATAAAAGGATGCTGCCTTTGTTAATTTTCTGTTGCTGTGTAAAGGCACCAAGACCAAGGCAACTCAGAAGAAAGTGTTTGTTAGGCTCTCAGATCCACAGGGTTAGCGTCTATGGCATCATGGCAGAGAGCACAGCAGCAGGCAGACTTGGGGCTGGAGAAGCAGGTAAGAGAGCTTACATCTGGTCCACCAGCATGAGGCAAAGAGTGCTAACCAAGAATGACATGGACTTTTGAAACCTCAAAGCCCACCCCCAGTGACATATCTCTTCCTGCAAGGCCACACCTCCTAAATCTTCCCAAGCAGTTCTACTAGCTGGGGGCAAAACATTCAAATATATGACCTCTTACAAACAACAACACAAACTTAGAATGGATTATGGGGAGTTTATTAGATGTTGAAGACCCCTAGGAGTCAATGCAAGGATAAAAATGTCTCCCAAAGTTTTATTTACATATTGAGTAGCTCAGAGTATATGCTGCCAACAATTCTGTCATAAAAAGACCATAAGTTGACAAGTAGGTATCTTGGTCATGGACCCACCTTTCTCATTTCTTTCTAGAACATTCCCTCTGAACTAATTATCCATTAGTTTCCTAATCTTGTCAGATGTATCATGTCTCTGTTCTCTGTGATATTAAACCTGTAACATTATATAGCATGTTACTATATTAGTACTTTTGTTTATTTGTTTTCCAGACAGTTGTGGGGTGTGTGTGTGTGTGTGTGTGTGTGTGTGTGTGTGTGTGTGTGTGTGTGGTGTGTTTGTGTGTCTAGCTCTGCCTGTCTTAGAACTCACTCTGTAATTCAAGCTGGCCTCAAACACACAGAGATCTGACTACCTCTGCCTCCTGTGTGCTGGGATTAAAGACATGGGCCACCACCACCCTAATATATTAGTACTTCTTAAATGTTATATTTACTTGTATCTGCAAGAGTATGAAAAACAGAGGTTTCTGAAGTAGAATTGGAGTTTATAAAGAGATTTCATATAGATTTCAAATATTGGGGTTTAGAGAAAAAATTCAGTAAAAAAGTAAGACATAACTGAGAATATGGGTATGGGCTTCTTAAAGGAGAGTCACCTAAAATTTAATAACTAAATATCAAATGACTTTTAAACTTACATGTTTTTCTGTTTGCTTCTGATTTTATACTACCACATCCATATAGCTACAGTTAATATGTCCTAAGAACATCAAATGTGTTGTCACTGAGACATTATTGGGTCATCTGTGCATCCTTGCACCAATCTGTGGGTAACAGTCCCTCATCTAACTATTAATGACAGAGACCTTAAAATATTCCTGTGCATGCCTTCCTCGCTCCAGACAGCATCTAGTTCATCTCCAAGTTGTACATATTTAAATCCCAAGACATTCACTTTAATGAAAATTATTGTTGCCTTTACTTTATTGTGGAGTGTGTGTGTATGTATGTACCTATGTGTGTTTTGTGTGTATGTGTGTTTGGCTGTGTGTATATTGCATGTGTGCATGTGTCTATGTGAGTGTGTCCCTTGTACACACTGTGTGTATGTGTGCTTGTATGTGATTGGTTGTTTGCATGTGTATCTATGTGGGCCTATTTGTGTATGTGTGTGTGTGTGCATTTGTGCATGTGTATGTGTGTCCATGTGTGTGTGTGTGTGTGTGTGTATGTGTCTATCCATGTGTCTGTGTCTGTGTGTGTATCCGTGTGTGTGTGTGTGTGTGTGTGTGTGTGTGTGTGTGTGTGTGATGCATGTGTGTGCTAAGATGCAGGTGAGAGGTGAAGGACAATGCTCAGGAACTGGTTCTCTCCCTCCACCATGGGGGTCCCAGAGATGGAGCTCAGGTCACCAGACTTGGTAGCAGGTGCCTTTACCCACTGAGCCATCTCACTGGCTCTCAAGATGTTTCTTGATTTCTCCTCTCTTCCCTATAGCAGCATTCTGCTTCCTGGAGTGCCACAGTTGCCTCTTTGCTGATTTTCTTCCCACTTGTTGCTACACTCCCCTTACCACCCCATCTCCTTCACACATGAATTTGAGGTATCTAGCTAAATGATGACAAAAACTACTAACTGCTTAAAAGCATCCTTAATTCTCCATTGCTTTTTGGATAGAGCTTTCAATATTACGCATGACTTCTCAGTTCATAAATATGTTTCATTTTTTATTATACAATTCTGTTTCTTAATTTCCAAATCTATAAAGATAATAATATACCATCTATAGTGTTGTTATAAAGATTTGGTTATTTAATTTGTTGAAACATAACTGTCCTGTCACAGAGTAAATGTTATATACATGTTTATTAAACACACAGATCCATAAACTTCATCTTGAGCCATTTTTCTCTTTCTCTTGATTATTTTCTATCACATTGCCTCCTTTGTTTGTGTGCACATATGTATGGGTGTGTGTTCTTGTGAGTGCATACTTGTATTCATGGAAAGGCATGAGTTCCATGTCAGGTTCTCTTCTGTCTCTGCATTGTATTTCTGAAACAGCCTCTCAAGAAACCCAGAGTTCATCGATCCTGCCTCTGCACCCAGAGCTAGGTTACAGGAAACCTAGGTTACCCTTCACTTTTCTTTATTAGAGTTACCATAATGTTGATGACTTTTAAGATTTCCTACTTAATGCTCATACACCTACCTATGATGTCAGCACACTAGGATCATATTTCTTTTGTTTGTTTCAGTCTTAGCATCAAGCACAATATCTGTCCAGAATTGGATTTCTAATAAATACTCACTAAATGAACAAATAAATGAATGAAAGAATAGATAATTGGATATCACAATTTTCCACTTATGTACATTATAACATCCTTCTGCGAGTTCATAGGTGTTGTGGGGAACAATGGTTGTGGAGTTTTTTCTATCTATGAAAGACAGATGTGTCAAGGCTGAACTTACACACTCAGCCAAGGGCTTTCAGTTAGAGTGATCATCTTCTCAAAGGTGGCCCAGCTGAAATAATCTCCTAAAGTTGGCTCGGTTGGTGTAGCAAAAGTAATACTTTCTCACCCAAGGAAGAGTGTTTCCTTGTCATGAGCCACCACATGGTTGCTGAGAATTGAACTCAGGACCTCTGGAAGAACAGTCAGTGCTCTTAACCTCTGATCACCTCTCCAGCTCCCATGTTTCCTTGTTGTAAAGGAGTTCACTGCATGCTACCAATGGAGAAACATAAACAAATATCCTGCCATAAAACCTTTGATCTACCATGGTGTCCTGCCTGCAAGGCATACTAGTGCAATGGTGGCACAAAGTTTGTTGGAGTAACCAACCAATACCTGATATGACTTAAGGTCCATGCCACAAGATGAACTACACACCTGACATAGCTTGAGTGACCAAGGACAGTTCAAGGACCTAAGGCAAAACCAAATAATACTGTTAAACAAAACAAAAATGTAGCAATAAAATGATTCCCAATGACATTCTGCTGTTATGTTATTGTGAGACAAGGAACCTCCAAAAGTACCATTGAGCTAGTATGTGATATATATATATATATATATGTATGGGTGCATATATGTAATTTGTATGTACATTTATATGACATATATGTGTATGTGTATATGATCTCAATAGATCAGTGCCTTTCTCAGCCATCATCAGAGAAGCTTCCTCCTGTAGCAGATGAGAACAGCCAGACAGTATGCAGAAAGACAGACCTTGGTACACTCAGCCTTAAACAGAATGTCTTCATCAAAACCCTCCCTTCAGGGCTCATGGAACCTTGGAGAAAGAAGAGGAAGAGCCAGAGGGGATAGAGAATACCAAGAAAATGAGGCCCTCTAAATCAACAGCACTGATACACACATGAACCCACAGAGACTGAGGCCGTACGCCAGGGCCTGCACTGGTTGGCACCAGATGGGATCCTAAACCTCGAAGGAGTGGACATGTGCCCTAATCCTTAACACAGAAGGTATGTCTAAGTCATCATCACTTGTAAGTGCAAATTCAATTTTCTGCAAAGTAGTCTCATTGGGAAAATAGGGTAGACTGCAGGCCCAGCAATAGATGGCCAATGGAAAATGAGCTTAATGACACCTTTGGAGTTTCCTTGTCTCATAATAGCATATCAGGGGTTTTCTGTTTTTAAATTTTTATTTTATCTTAAAAAATCATATACATGATATATAGGTATATGTATATGATGTAATGTATATATGTATGTATGCATATATATAATGTGTATGTACATCTATATGATATATACGTGTATGTGTATATGTATATGACAGTTAGTGGTGGTGCACATTTTTAATCCCAGCATTTGGGAGTCAAAGAAAAGCTGAGTTTAAGGTAAGTCTGGTCTATGAATTGAATTTCAAGACAGCCAGGACTACACAGAGAAACTCTTTGTCTAGAAAAACAAAAATTTTAATTGAATCTTATTTTTTGTTTTAAATCTATTTTGTAATTTTTTTCTTCTCTCTTGTTTTCTGTTTATTTATTTCTTCAAGTTACATGTCCATCACAGTCCCCTCTCTCCATCCCTCCTGATCCCACCCTTCCACCCTCTCCCCTCTCTCCCACCTATCATACTCCTCCGGAGTGGGGTGCCCCTACATATCAGCCCCTTTCAGTTCAGCAGCCATATGAGGGGTAAGAGCTTCCTCTTGCACTGGGGACCTACATGGCAGCAACTCTAGGGCAAATTGTCCCATTAATAGGTAGAAAAGTCTATGTTCCTGATCCTTTTGGTGTGTTGGTTGTAGGACAGCTATCTTGTATTACATGGCTAAAATCCAATGATAAATGAGTAGATGCCATGTGAATCTTTCTGAGTCTGAGTTAACTCACTCAGGATGAGCTTTTCTATTTCCTTCAATTTGGCTGTGAATTGCATGATTCCCTTGTTTTTGATAGCTGAGTAGTATTCCATTGTATAAATTTACCACAATTTTTTTATCCATTCTTCAGTTGAGGGACATCTGGGTTGTCTCTAGTTTCTAACTATTACAAACAAAGCTGCTATGAACATAGATGAAGAGATGTCCTTGTGGTTTGGTGAGGAATCATTTGGGTGTATACCCAGAAGTGAGTGGTATGGCTGGGACTTGAGGTAGAGCTATTCCAAGTTTTCTAAGATATCGCCAGACTGATTTCCATACTGGTTATACAAATTTGCACTCCCACCATCAATGGAGGAGGGTTCCCCTTTCTCCACAGCCTCAATAGCATGTGTTGTCATTTGAGTTTTTGATCTTAGCCATTCTGACAGGTGTGAGATGGAATCTCAGAGTGGTATTGAGTTGCATTTCTCTGGATTTAGGATGATGAACATTTCTTCAAATGTCTCACTGCCATTAGAGATTCCTCCTTTGTAAATTCTCAGCTTAGCTCTGTTCCCCATTTTTTTATTGGATTATTTGGTTTCTTGGTGTTTGATTTCTTGAGTTCTTTATAAATTTGGATATTATCCCTCTGTCATATGTGGGGTTGGTAAAGATCTTTTCCCAGTCTGCAGGTTGCTGTTTTGTTCGAATGACAGTGTCCTTTGCCTTACAGAAGCGTCACAGAAGATATGAGAGTATACATAAGTAATCTCAAAAATTCCACCAGAGAATTCCTACAACTAATAAACACCTTCAACAAGGTGACTGAATACAAAATTAATTTTAAAAAATCAGAATCCCTTCTTTTTTGAGGAATTTTAAAAGTTTGAGTTTATTCTGCATGCAATAGACATTGTCTAATCGTCAAAGACTTCTAGAATAATAGCAATATTGTTTAGTATTCAGGGAATAGCAGAGAGCATGAATATGCCATTGATGACTGATACATTTCCACCACTATTTCTTTCTCATCATATTTTTACATCTATTTTATTTAATGTATATAACTATCTTGCCTGTATGTACACATGTGTAATACATGAATGCCTGTTATCCACAGGAGTCAGAAGAGTGGACAAAATCACTAGAATAGAATGTACAGAGAGTTGTGAGCCACCATCAGTGTGCTGGTGACTGAATCCAAGCCCACTGTAAGAAAAACAAGAGCACTTAGATGTTGACCCATCTCTCCACGGTTTCTCCTCTAATTCTTTTTGGTCTGTCTTTTAAGATTTTTTAAATTTATTTTTTATTTCTTCAAGTTACATCTGAATCACAATTCCCTCCCTACTCCCCCCTCTAGTCCAACCCTCTCACTCTCTTCCCCCTAAACCCAATATTACCTCCCCCCCAAAAAAAAAGTAGTGTCCCAAAGTTAGGATTTGGGCAGGGCACTGTTCTTATTTTTCCAGGAGATTACAAGCATCCATCTAAGGAATCCACGGACAACTGAAACCTCAGAAGAAAACAGATCAGACCCTAAAGAAGACAAGTAGCCCAGATGATCCAGCCTCACAGACTTCCTAAATAGCTGTCTACAACCTCAACAAGTCCTCAAAAGTCTACAACCACAACAACTCAGAAGCTCAGAAGCAACACCCTTCACAATAGCCACAAACAATATAAAATACCTGGGAGTAACTCTAACCAAGCAAGTGAAAGACATGTATGACAAGAACTTCAAGTACTTGAAGAAATAAGTTGAAGAGGACACCGGAAGATGGAAAGATCTCCCATGCTCTTAGATAGGTAATGTCAACATAATAAAAATGGCCATCCTACCAAAATCAATATGCAGGTTTAATGCAATTCCTTCACAATTCTTTACAGATCTGGAAAGAACAATTCTCAACTTCATATGGAGTAACAAAAAACCCAGAATAGCTAAATCAATCTGAATAATAAAAAATAATAAAAAAAACATCTGGAGGTATCACCATCCCAGATTTCAAGCTATAGTACAGAGCAATAGTAATACAAACAGCATGGTACTGGTATAGAAACAGACCAGTGGATCAATGGAATCAAATTGAAGACCTAGAACTAAACCCACACACATATGGTCACTTAAATTTTGACAAAGAAGCCAAAACAATACAATGGAAAAAGGACAGCATCTTCAGCAAGTGGTACTGGTCTAACTGGATGCAAACATGTCAAAGAATGAAAATAGACCCATACTTATCACCTTGCACAAAACTCAAGTCCAAGTGGATCAAAGACCTTAGCATAAAGCCCAACACACTGAATATAATAGAAGAGAAAGAGGGGGAAAGCCTTGAACTCATTGGCACAGGTGGCAACTTCCTGAACAGAACACTAATAGCTCAGGCTCTAAGACCAATAAATGGGACCTCTTGAAACTGAAAATCTTCTCTGTTTTATCCTACATGCCTTTAAATATATTCTATAGCTTCCAATTCTGTGTTTTTATGGGACTCCTGAGTGTGTGAACAAGTCGGTGTCTGTGTCTATATCTGTGTCTTGTGCTTTTTCTTGGTTTCTTGGGTTCTGTTTGTTTTGTTCTATTATGATGTGTTCATTTTTGTTTTATCTTATTTTATTATAATTTCTTAGAAACCTATTTCCTGATAGAAACAGAAAGGTGTGGCTTCAGATGGGAGTGGAGTTAGGGGTTAACTGGCAGGAGTTGAGGGAGAGAACCATAATCAGAACACATTACGTGAGAAAAAAAATCTATTTCAATAGAAGAATATTACACACACACACACACACACACACACACACACACACACACACACTTAAAGGAGTTCAAATAAGACCATTCTGCTTCTAATGCGTTCTTGTTACAGCCAATTTACAGAATTGAAATTTTTCCTAAGAGCTTGCTTGCTATGGGATTTTCAATTGACCCAACTCTCTTTCCTATATGTAGGGGGTTAAAACAATGATGAAGTCATTCCTAGAGCATTCAGCTGCTGGGCACATGCAAGCTAAGAAGGAATCACAGTGAGGAATCTTCCCTTTTCACCATTTTGGAATTTTGAAAAAACACTGTTTCCAAGGGAACAATTCAGCCATGCAGCCAAATCACAATGAATGAAGAATCTCAACACAAAACAAAAAACAAAAATCCTATACTCAGTTTCTTTCTCTCTCTCTCTCTCTCTCTCTCTCTCTCTCTCTCTCTCT
>CAJQZJ010004767.1:3356815-3380972 GCA_907164525.1 Lophiomys imhausi
CACACACACACACACACACACACACACACACACCCTACTCATCTGCAAGCCTTCGTGAATTTTCTGCACAACCTCAGCCTGGGACTGAGAGATTTACGAAGGTCAGCCTGACTGTGAGCCAAGTGCTCTCCTGTAGCAAGCTCAGGATATGACCACTTTCATGGCAGCAGGGTGTCTTGACATTATGAGGTAAATTGCCTCCTCTTGGATACCAAGTGGTACCAGGAAAAAGTAATTTACCTTCTTCAGGTTACACACTTGCAGAGGATAAAGCACTCACCTAGATGAGTGAATTGCTTTTCCTTATATTATGAGATGCTACTCTGACACTGTGTTCTCTTTGCCCTGGTCCATCAGAGGGCTGGCTTTTAGCATTCAATTTGATGCACTTTCCCCCCCTTTCAGAGTACAGTTAGAGAATGAAGTCAGTGACAAAAAGCTCCTGTTTTGAGTGAAAAATCAACAGAGCACTGCTGGTTCTACTATTCTTCAGATTTGTGTCCCAAAGAAGCAGGCTGTGTCTACATCAGAGAAAAAGATGCATCTCCACCACGATGCAGGACTGCAGTAATCAGCAGAGTGATTTTCAGACAGCTAAGGAAAGACTGAGCACCAACATTTGCAATGGTATTTTTTTTTCTATAACTTGTAAAAACTGCTCTCCTGAATCCCACAGCTAGTCTAGATACAGGCTGGGCACAGATCTGCGTCCCTGTGGTGACAGCAAGGAGATGACCTCCATCTGTCTTCCAGGAGACACATAAGCACTTTTCACTCTCAAGCGAATCCTCTTATGTCCTCAAAAACTCAATTTCACAAATTATCCCCCACATTGTCCAGGGGTTAATGTGACCCTCCTCCTCTCAGTGACTCACTGTCTCTACATCCTAAGAGACAGGTGTGCTATGGGTTTGATTGTATCAAAAATAAGCATTCAGTCCAGATTGAATGTTTACAGAATTAAAAGCAGGAGAAAGTCTTAGACATATATCAAGATGGGCAGGTACAAAAATACACAAGGGTGTCCTGACCCATCAGTTTTCATGGAAGAATTAACTTCAAAAAGACAGAGATTTTTGTGGTTTGCTTTGTTTCTGGGAAAACTGCTCTATGAAGTGAAAGAAATAAAACAGACAGAAGATTTCCTAAGTATAATTACTCTGTAATATGAATTTGCCCCTAAGCTTTATTTTTCAATAAGCCCCAAGTTGGTATCCACAGAAAAAGTAACATTTTTTTAAATGACAGATACAGTGTTTACATTGTGAGTTGCTTCCAAACCAGTACCACCTAAAATGAGGGCAATCTTTCCAAGCCCTGGAAATCACGCTTCTGCTTCCAGTAGGTAGCAACTGAAGCGGAATGCTCTCCAGGTGGTAGTCCCAGGGACTGTCAGTTCTCACAAGTCTCCCCGGGAAGCAGGAATACAGAAACAGAAAGGGTCCCAGAAAGGAGCATGGACATTTGTAGTTACAAACAGCATCTTTGCTCTTTTTAGTTAGTTGTGACATCCTACAGAAATGGTATCAACACAATAAATTGGCTGGTGGATTTTGGACTTCAAAATACAGTGCATGTAATATCAGATATAAAAGGGAGAAAGAGGGTAGAAGAAAGAGGAGATAGGGAGGAGGAGAAGAGGGAGGTCAGCAGAGAGATGGAGGCAGAAATAGAAAGAAAAAACAGAGAATGAACTGACACAAAAAGGGAGGGACTTGGAGATCCATGTTTCTCCTCTCCCCTTTTGATACCCAGCAGCAAGAAGAGTGACCCCAAAGTTCAAGTTCGCAGTGCACTATGTATCTTCTGAAAAGACTGAATCTCCCTTCTACGCATGCGCAGAAACAGGCCTTCCGTGTATTACCTTCAGGCCTTCTTTTTCTCACTTCTGTATAATTTTGCTGCATAAAACAAAATTTAGAACCATTGTTTGTTCAATACTGTGTGAACCTCCTTCCAGAATATATCTGCGATTTTATGTATTTGTCCTTTTATTAATTTACTCAATCAAATATTTATGGGGTGACTATTACTTTCTGGGAATTGTATCACACTGTAGGCCTCCATACTTGAGAGGATATTGATGCTGTTTTTTAACGTGAAAATACAAATTAGAAAAGAGGAAGCAGGACACATTTTAAATGTTTTATTTTAAAGATATAATTTTTTAAATGGGGAAGAAAATTTAACTCCTGGGTTAGATGAAGTAATAGAAGCAAAATTTTCTTCCTTGTCAAATAACGAAATATTTTATAAAACATATGAAACAATATTATTAAATACTAAACATTAGACACTGGGTATCAATGAGCTAAGCTGCACAGTGGAACAATTTAAGGTAATTTCTAGGATGCAGTGAACACATGGCACTCTGTGGGGTGTGGTGAGCTCTCTGAGTTCAGAAGAGGCTACTGAGAGCAAGAGCACCACAGTAGTTGGAAACCGTTGAGGTCACAGGTCACAGGTCACAGGTCACAGGTCACTGGAAAGAAGTGTAGAGAAATCCCTGAGGACTCACACTGTCCCTAGCATAGACATGGGTATCACCTACAGAGTATTTCACCCCTCAGAGAATTTAGGTGTTACCATCAAATGAAAGATAAAGAGTTGGTAAGCCACAATCAACCACTGTACAATGCATCATAACCTTTTCACTTTTAATTAATTTTTAAAAAACGTTTATTTATTACTTCATTATGTCTCCATTGCCATCCCTCCCTCCACCCCCTTTCGGTCCCTCCCTCCCACCCTCTATCCCCTCTCCGATCCATCCCATCCCTCTGGTGTGGGGTGTCTCTGTGTATCAGCGCCCCCCCCCAGTTCTTTAGTCACATGAGGTCTAAGAGCTTCCTCTTGCACAGGAGGCACACATGGCAGTTTCACTAGTGTGGAGTGTTCACTGACAGGCAACCAAGTCCCTGTTTCTGCTCTTTTGGGAGTATTGATTGTAGGATGGTTATTCTATACTACAATGGCTAAAATCCAGTTATGAGTGAATATATGCTATGTTAAGGTTAGCATACAAAGTAACAGGCTTCCTCTTTGTGCCTTCATTATGTAAATGTGTTGTTATACAAATTTTTCTTTTTTCTAAAGAATATTTTAACTTTTACTTATTCTTTTCCACCTCCCATACTCCCTGCCCCACCAGTAGGTCAGAAGGCTACTTGCCAGAGTTGATTCTCTCCTCCACATGGATCTTGAGGATCAAATTCAAGTTGTCAGATTGATGATCAAGCTTCTTTACACTTTGAGTCGTCTCACTAGATCTGGAAAGAATTTTCAAAGTTGCAAAAGGATAAAATTAACAAACTTAGTCTGAGAAAAAAAATCAAAAGGTAATGTGCAGAGAGATAAGGAGTGCTATTGGGAAAATAATATGATTCCCTTAGAGGCAAGAATTACCTGTAGGACAGAGCCACCTGTTCCTCCATGAGTGGCAAGGGTGGAGTGGGCTGAGACAGGCATGGTGGAAGGCTTTGGATAAGTTATTCCAAGGTGTTGAAAAGTCAGCCTGAGGTCTAAGGAGCTAGGCATTCTGACTGTGTGCTCCCATTGTTGATAGCCATGATGTTAATTTATCTTTATGTGAACCAATACAGGGACACTAAGACCATTGTGAGCCCTTCCCCCATACTAATTGGGCACACTCATTGTGTGCTGAAATTAAGGACTGGAGAGCAAAAGCAGGGAGAATACCTGCTCTTCTGTGTGTGGAAGACATGTTTATGGTGAACCTTTGCTAATCTTGGCAGCTTCTGATACTATTTTTTATCAATAAGAAAACTAGATTTATTAAATGCTAAAACATGTAAACTTCTTGTACATGTTTCATTCTTAGTGTGTGCCATCATATTCATCTATGGGAACACAAATAAGCAAAACATGGCTTCTTTTATCAAGGAAATCACCACACCAATGTGTGCCAACCCTAAACAAGTGACTTACAGAAGTCACACACATAGTGAGTAGAGGGAATTGAAAAGCATTTTTCTAATTCTGAATTTTCATTCTTTGTCCCATCACAGCATGGAAACAGATGGCTTCTTTGCATTGTGTCCCTTCACAGCATTGAACCAAAGACATGGGCAGGTAGAGTAACATATTTCTTTGTATTTTCTGAGCCTGGTTTTTATAGCCTTTGTCTGGGTACCAATCAAGTTACAAAAATCAACACTACATAAATGACTCAAAATTCTACTGTAGAAAAAAAATTTAATTAAATTACATTGGGTGCCATTTGTAGAAATAATTAAATTATTTAATAGTATTTATATTATTATTAATTGGTCAATGGTGGTTAATCCTTAACCAAACATTATAAATGAGCACACAGACACCATGTGGATTGTAACAAGCCTTGGCCTGAATTGAGCAATCTTGGCACATCTAAGCTAGCTCTTAATTCCATTACCCAAATATGACCCTATATATACATATGTCCCCTTGGACTGCCATTCTCCACACTAGGCAGATGTTCTTGGCCATGTGGAATGAAGTTCTTTTTTCTTTTTTTTTTTTTTTTTTGGTTTTTTTTGAGACAGGGTTTCTCTGTGTAGCCCTGGCTGTCCTGGACTCACTTTGTAGACCAGGCTGGCCTCGAACTCGCAAAGATCCGCCTGCCTCTACCTCCCAAGTGCTGGGATTAAAGGCGTGCGCCACCACTGCCTGGCGAAGTTCTTTTTTCTAACCCATGGTGTGTGTCCTCCTTCTTCCTGGTCCTGGCTATAATGAATTAATCTTTTGTCTAAAACACAGGCTTCCTGTTCTAATCTCGGGAAGTCCCACCTTTCTCTGTCTTTGCCCAATCTCAGGCCTCAGCATTTTATTTAACCAATCAGAGACAATGTAAGTAACAGACAGCAAGCAGGACCAATTAATTAACATTTAGAATGCTTAACACCACCCCATCAGTTCCCTCCTTTTGTCTAATAAAAAGGCTAAATTTTTAAACTCATATAGTAAAAACAATAAGAACAAATATGAAACAATAAAGAAAACCATATATAAAAGATACACACATAATGTTTAGCCTCTTTGTATCAGGCAATCTTGAAGAAGAAAAAAAAGTCATCTATCTTGGTGTGTCTAAAGTTCTGAACCTAAATAATTTCTATCATATCCTATATTTATAAACCTGAAGATTTTACTTAGACTTGAAAATAGCCTTTTAAATCCTAAGCAACTCAAGTTCAATTGAAATTTTATAACTATTATGCCTTCAACCCCATCAAAGACATAAGAAGGGATAAAATGGGCTGGAGAGACGGCTCAGAGGTTAAGAACACTGGCTGTTCTTCCAAAGGTCCTGAGTTCAATTCCCAGCAACCACATGGTGGTTCACAACCATCTACAATGAAATCTGGTGCCCTCTTCTGGAGTGAATGTATATATGCAGGCAGAACACTGTATACACAATAAATAAATAAAATCTTTTAAAAATGTTATAAAGAAGGGATAAAGTTATTATTTGAGTGAGTAGGAAGCATAGGAGAGCAGCTTCCAAAAATAAATATGACAGTTTGTTGCCTAGACAGTCCCAAATATCTCTCAATATTGTTGGAGCATCATCTTCAGCCTTCTGGCCAAGCATTTTTCACAGACTAAATTGTACACCAGGAAATAAGAAGGATTTTCCTATTCTGTCCCTGCAGAATCAGGAAATTGACTTACCTGCATTTAAGCTCTGGTCCATCTTTCGACTGTATATAGTCTGTTGAGAGAGCAGGGGCATATTTGCCTAATAGGAATTATCTCCTGATGGGAGATTTCTTTTTGAAGCTCATTGTTTTCTTCCATGTCAAATAAGAGCTGTTAGGAGCTGACTGTCTTAAAGTCAAACAATTCTTGAAATAATAATATCTTTAAATGCCATTTTCTGTACATCTCTGAGGGTTTTGAAGACATGGATTGATTTATAAATCTATCTATCATTAAATAAGCAAATTGTATTCTATCAAAATTAATCCTATTTTTTATCAATCTACAAAATTCTATACCAATGTATCAAAAGATAATCTTATTTTAAGAATAACAATAGATTTAAGTTTCAGAGAAGATTCAATAATTTATCCTTATATCTTATCATTTCTATATTATATACATATATTCCCCTTCTTTTTCTTTTTAAGTCCTTTTTTTCCTATATAAGAGAGAAAGAATGATAGAGAAAAGGAGGAAATCGCTGAGTCTAACCTCCTATACCTTGCTTAACAAGACCATATAACAATTTGTATCCATTCCCCCAAACAACATCTATAACTCATCAAATAACTAAAGAATCATCCACCCCACTCTTTGGGAATGGGACGTCGCTCTCTTAAAACTACTTCTTGCTGAATTGGGATGCAGAAAACCTGTTTGGGGGCCCAAATAAAATGGAAAAATTGTTAATCAATTTAATAGTAACATTTGTTGTCCAGTCTCTATATGCTCAACAATTTGAATGTCCTGAGTAGTTTGTAGTTCAAAGCTGGACTTTGGGTAGGAAAGTTCAGGGCTTTATTGAAGTCCTATCTTGAATAGTATTTGAGGCTGGGCCATCTCAGCAAGCTGTTTGAAGTTGTTCTGCATGCAGATTTTGGAGGAAACTTCTATTGGGGCAGTCTATGAGGATGGATCATTTGGGCTACTTGTCTTGTCTTCTTTGGACTCTGGTCCCATTGTTCTGAAAATATATAATTTCTTACAAGTAACATATAGTTCTGCAATTACCAAAATGCCTTGGATGTGCAGGATGCACAAATCAATTAAGGAATATCTTCTGTGCTTTGAACAGAAAAAAGACATTTGTAAGTCTCCATTCATGAATATGAAAGGATGGCATGCAGTAGTATTACAAATATATGCTATATATAATCTATTTTAAATAGCAAATACAACATAAGACTGTATGGAGTTTAAGTATTCTCCTCTACAGTTGACATACATTTATTAATTGATTAAAACACGTTTATTCTGTGTTCTGTACACTGGGTTGCCCTCAAACTCAAAAGGAACCTATCTGTCTCTGACTTTGTTTCCCACATTTTGGGATCAAAGTTATGGATTTATGTATTTTTTCTTTCCTTTTCTCCTTTCTTTGGAGATTTTATTTCTATGTGGATATATCTAACCTTATTGACACAGTGTTTCTCTTTGTAGCTTGGGCTGTCTAGATTTGCTCTGTAGAGCTCTGTATATTATATTGGCCTCAAACATACAAGGAACCTGTTTTGTCCTGTATCCCAAGTTTTGAGATCAAGATATGAATTTAAATGATTGAATTACCCTTATTAAACAATAACATTAATTAAACCATTTTGTATTAGTTTGAGTTCCAATTCTCCCATGGAAGCTCCATTCTTAAGGAGATTGGTGTAGAATAGCAAATTATGCTATTTTATGTTAGCTTTTCTTAACTGTTGGCTGTGGGAGGCATGTGGTTTACATGTTCTTCTCCAGCCTAACTCTGGGCCCTTACATTGATTAACCTTACATTGATTAACAGAATATATCTCGTTCTCTCTCTTTTTTTCTATGAGACAGGATTTCTCTGTGTATCCTTGTCCTAGACTCACTTTGTAGACCAGGCTAGCCTTAATCTCACAGAGATCATCCTGCCTCTGCCTCCCAAATGCTGGGATTAAAGGCGTGCACCACCACACCCAGCTATTAACATATCTCTTTTAGGGGCAAAATACCTTTTGAAATCAGTTCTCCAGTGGGAGCCCCACATCTAAGGAGAATGGCTTGTGATCCCTTTTTCTTTACATAAATTTAAGATTGTGTGTATTTATCCATTAAATCAGTAAGGACATTATTAAATTTAACATCAAGGGGAAAATGTGTCATTTTTGAATTCTAGACTGTTTTTAGTAAGCAGCCTTATCTTCTCAGCAGGAATCCTGCCCAGCCTTCATTGTTTAAACCAGGCTGGTCTAGAATCCAGAGATCTGCCTGTTTCTTCCTCTAGTGTGATGGGATTAAGGGTGTGTGCCAGTACCACCCTGCTCAAATATTTCACTTAAATCCAAGATATTAGTAACTCTGTAACCCAGAGAGCAACATTGAAATGTAGTGACAATTCGAAATCTGCTGAAAATCTTCAAAAATCTCTTATGTTTTAGCAATGCAAAACCCGAAAAATATCCTTTCTACCTCCCAATATAGGAAAATCAAAGACATCTAATCAAAAATCAAGCAAAGAAACAACATTCCAAAAGCCATTGTCTAACCATGCCATCCCATGCTGCAATTAAAGTTTTGTTCATTATTCCTTGGAATATAGTTGCAACTATATTTCATTGGTGGACCCTTCCCAGAAAGCCCTGACAAGTACCTCATAGCCAGGGAGCTCTTAGCTCCAGCTGCCATCAATTTTGCATTATCTATTGGGAAGGGCCTCCCTCCTTCCTCCATTATCCTTGTTGGTAATTAGCATTCCATCTGTAATTTCTTTCCTTTAAGACTATCCTAGTCTGAACTTTCTCAAAAAAGATACACAGATCCACACTTGTCAGGGTAAAAATCATTTGCATGCTAAGAGGAACAAACTCAATTGGAATCCAAATGTACTTAGACATTATGAATTCCTCCATTTTTAATCTAGGCAGTTAATTCCATACTCAAGCTCTGTTTAGGTAATCGCATCTTTGAAATTCATTTGGGTTTGGTTCACTGCTCTTTGGCTAGGAAACCAGCTTTCACCCAGGCCTTCTCACACTGTAAGCATGGATTTTAATTGTCATAGTTGGGCACCATATGTAGAAAAAAAATTAATTAAATTACATTGGGCGCCATTTGTAGAAATAATTAATTAAATTGTTTGCTAATATTTAGATTATATTTAATTGGTTGGGCAGCTGTTAATCTTTAAGCAGCCATTATAAATGAACACACAGACACCATGTGGATTTTAACAAGCCTTGGCCTGAATTGAGCAATCTTGGCCCATCTAAGCTAGCTCTTAATTCTATTACCCAAATATAACCCCATATATACATACATCCCCTTGGACTGCCATTCTCCACAATATGCCAATGCTCCTGGCCATGTGAAATGAGGTTCTTTTTTCTAACCCATGGTGTGTGTCCTCCTTATTCCTGCTGCTGGCTATAATGAATTAATCCTTTGTCTAAAACTCAGGCTTCCTGTTCTAATTTCAGGAAGTCCCACCTTTCTCTGTTTTTGCCCAATCTCAGGCCTCAGAATTTTATTTAACCAATCAGAAACAATGTAAGTAACAGACAGCAAGCAGGATCAATTAATTAACTTTTAGAATGCTTAACACTACCCCATCATCCTACCTCAACAAACAATTCTATAAGACAAAAACAGTTCCATCAACCCAAACTTATAGTCACAGTGTACTCTATGATGGTGATTTACATGACATTTTTGTTTCCAAGTTTCCATTTTCCTCCTTCTGTATTCAAACATTTGGCTGGAACTATGTTCAGAGAGAAAACAAACTCTTGCACATTGTTAGTGTTTGTTTCTTTAAAGAGCAAAGTGAGGTCGGTATGTGGACAAAATATTTACTAGAGAATTGTTTCTCAGCTCAGCACCATTCACCAGCAGAGGATTGTGGAGCAGGCAAAGTGTCCACCCCACCTAGTTCCAGAAGTGTTATTGGGAGAAGACAAATTGCTCTGGCAGCTTTTCTTATCCAGCCTCAAGATCACAATGTAAAGACTGTCCATCCTACTGTCAACATCTCTAGGAACATGGCAAGCCCTCTACATTAGGTCTAAACAATAGTCACATAAAAATCATGAATGCCCCAAATTTGATGTAATATCCATAAACATCTTGGATGCATATCCACAACTGGGAAATTTCACAGCTCAACTGTATTCACAGATAAGTGTATTTATTCTAGAAGATGTGTGTAGACAGTTGTTTACCATCACATAAATACTTAGGACCAATGAGACAAATAAAATGTTCTCAATAAATCTCTCTTTACAGAATTAAGGCTAATGAAAAAAAGAGACAATATATGTACATTCATATATCATGAAAAACAGGGAAAAATGACATTGGCTAAACTTAAAACGTCTTTCAAAGGAAAACATAGCTCCTTTTGTCACACAATTTCTATCCACATCTTATTCTGATATGATTCATCCTTCAGGCCACTTGGAAGGGCTAGGCTAACATTAACACCTAAG
The DNA here is from genome assembly GCA_907164525.1 of Lophiomys imhausi. NCBI lineage: Eukaryota > Metazoa > Chordata > Mammalia > Rodentia > Muridae > Lophiomys > Lophiomys imhausi. The sequence continues at coordinate 3,366,970 of CAJQZJ010004767.1, forward strand.
ATGCTGCCAGAGATACAGTAGTACCACTGGCCTTGCTCCTCCCACACATTGCTGGACTCCCTGCTGACTGCCTGCAGTCAATAGGAGCCTGCTTCACATAGCTTCAAAGGTCTCTGCTTGTTCTGGTTTGTTTGCATCAGATGGTGTCCTTAGGCAACAACATCTGAGCATCCATTCCTTCCTTCAGTCTTCCTTCTGTTTTGTTCTCCCACATTGCATTCTACCTTCTCTATGTACAAACTTAAGCACATCTTTCATAGTGAGCAGGATAGCACTGTACTGTGCACCTAGATTTGCCTCAAACACTGAATGAAGGGAATGTTCACTTCATAGGAATTTCCTTGTTTTTGACTATGTCTATTCATACCTGTAATTTCACAGGGAAAGGAATGAAAATTCACCAATTCCTTGGCAAATTCATCACTAAACTTAAATCCTGAGAGAACAGAACACTGACTGTATTGTGGTACTTTAGTGACTTGCATTTTCTATTTTCTTTATAAATTCATTAAAGTTGCTCTTTGATGATTTCATACCTGGATAAAATTAATTCTGAGTATTCTTATCTGTTATATCTGTTCCACACCATCCATAGCCCCTCCTTCCTACAAATTATTTTTTGACATTCATGACTTTTTGTTCTATTATATGACCCAATAAGTTCTAGCAAGGGTGTCCACACGACCATGATTTTGGAGCTGTGCACTGAAGCATATTGAGTTCACAAATTGATACACAATGAAGACAATGACTCTTCCCACCCTTAGTGTCTACCAATAGCTAGTAGTTCCCGAGGGAGGTTCCCCCCCTGAATTTTAGCAGAAATAGGATAGCTTTTACTTTTATGATCGTGAAATCCCACAAGAAGAAAACGAAAACTGATTCTTCATAGCCAACTCTTCTTAGAACGCTTTCTGTGCTGTGAAGGGGTCAGTCACATGCTTTTCCGGTGGAAGGCCTTGTGGTGCTCTAGACCATGTGCACTCTCAGGAATGTGATCACTGATGAAGTTCTCGAGGCCTGATTTTGTTGCAAAAAGAAATGTTCCTATCCTGGACTGGGTTGCAGCACACTGCATTAGCCACTAGCATTTTGTGAAGATCTAGAATATTTACTTCCGTCTAGGAAGGAAGTGCATGAGTAGACACCTCAGCATCCTGGGCTTATTGGTGGCTGATTCTCTCTTGCCACACAGGAGTATGTGGTAAACACTCACTTCCCCTCCCCTGTAGATGTTCTTCTGTGCACTTGGGTTGGTGTTTCTCAAACAGACATGCAGTGAAAAGTGTTTCAGCATTTCCCATGCTGTGTGCTAAATGTGCCAGATGACCTCTCATTTTGTCTTACAAGTTCACAGTGACTTCACATTTTGTAATTGGCTGAAGTCAGTGGTGTGAGCTGTGGCTGTGATGACCCACAGATCTGAAGGTCTGCGATCATAAAGATTTAATCTCTTTAGTGAAAACATCTCATTACATGTGTGACCAAGTGTGATTTCTAGCTATGCACTTGTCAAACTTTTCTAGGAAATTAATTCACAAATCTGAAAACATCCGCTTTCTGACTCTATGCCTCAGGTTGAGATTTAGAATTCATGGCCACCACAACCCCACCTCATTGAGTCCTATGTAGGTCTGTCCTCCAGTTTTCTTTTGTGAAATTTCTGACCTCCAGACACTGGTGGAGCATAACACAACATTTCCTCTCTCACTTTCCTGCTCTTGTAGGACACTACCTTTCTTTCCTTTCTTAATTAATTCCCCCATTCTTTCTTTAAACTGTGATTGTTATTTATGATTATTGTGTTTGTATGTTGTGTGTGTTTGAATAAAGTCATATTTGAACAATGGCATGTATGTAGAGGTTAGAGGACAACGTTCAGGAGTTGGCTGTCTCCACAGAGGGATCTGGGAATTGAACTCAGGTCACTATGCTCACAGAAGAAGGGCTTTTACCTTCTCATCCATCCTGCCAGCCCTCTTTCCATTATTCTTACCAGAAACATCATATATTCTTCTTACTACTAACCATATTGCGTTAATTGCCATATTTGTCTAAATGAGTGGCCAGTTTTTACTTGAATTAATCCCCCTGACAAAAAAATGTGGCTAGGAAGATAGTGAGCTCTTAGCAGCATGAGAGATCGCTGAGGATGGCAGCTTGGGGAAAAAAAAGAACTGAGTTGCAGGATTAGGTTGTTGGTCACAAGAATGGCATCTGAGCCACACATCTGGCCATGGGTGGAGACGTAACATTTGGAACTACATGGAAGGTCATGAGATTGTTATCTGCCCAAAGACTTTATGGAGAAGTTTGACATAGCATCGTCTCCTCATTTACCAGTTAACCCAATGTTCTGTCAGTTATTTGGGTATGGAAATGCCCTTTGGGGAAGAGTTTCTGTTTTAGAGATGTTTGTACAAATGCTGTGTGAAATGTAGACAGGGCCACAGTTCTGTTGGCCATTTCCCACTATTGCCCCTTGAGAATGACTCACTTTAATAACCTCCACCTGTCTGCTACTCTACACTCCATGTGCTTCATCCAGACTCTTCTGATGACAATCACAAGAAGTGGGGAGGTGAGGGAAGCCCCAGGTGATATTCCACCGATATATTTTGGTGTTACCATTGGATGACTCTTGTTTTTGTTGCTACAGTATGGATTCCTCTTTTTTAAAAAAGTAAGTTTATCTACTTATTCATTTTACATCCCGATCCTAGCCCCCTCCCTCCCTTTCTGAGTCCTGTCCTCCTGCCCCCTTCCTCCAATCTTCTCTCCCCTTCTCCTCAGAAAAGGGGAGCCCTCTGTACCACCCCACCCCAGCATATGGAACCACATCAAGACTGAGCACATCCTTTTCTATTGAGACCAGGCACCACAGCCCCATAAGAGGTAAGTGATCAAAAATGATGCATTAGAGTCCATGTCAGAGACAGCTCCTGCTCCCCTTGCTAGGGGACTCACATTATAATCAAGCTGCCCATTGGTTATATATGTGTAGGGGGCCCAGGTCCAGTTCATGTGTGTTATTTGATGGGTGCATTAGCCTTTGGGAGCCACCTTGGGGCTAGGTTAGTTGTCTCTTGATTGGGTGATGTTATGCATTGTAAATGTTAATTAATTGGTCCTGCTTGCTGTGTTTACTTACATTGTCTCTGATTGGTTGAATAAGTGCTGAGGCCTGAGATTGGGCAAAGACAGAGGTAGGCGGGACTAAGATGAGGGCTTCTGAAGCAGAGAGGTTCATGGTAGAAGAAGCCTCCAAGAGAAGAAACAAAGACCAGGAAGGAAGACACATGCCATAGGTTAGAGAAAAGAACCTCATTCCACATGATCTGGAACATTGGCATAGCATGGAGAAAAACAGCCCAGGGGATATATGTATATTATATGGGGCTTTATTCAGAAATAGAATTAAGAGCTAGTTTAGATGGGCCAAGATTGCTCAATTCAGGCCAAGGCTTGTTAAAATCCATGTGGTGTCTGTGTGCTCATTATAATGGCTGATTAAGGATTAACAGCCATCAATTAACAATAATAGAAATACTGTTAAACAATTTAATTTATTATTTCTACAAATGGTACTCAACTGCAGCAATTAGGATCCATGCTTACAACCTGAGAAGGCCCCGGGTAAAAGGTAATTTCCTACCAAAGAGTGGGAAGCTGAACCCGAACACATTTCAAAGGAGTGGCTCCCTGAACAAAAGCTACTGCCTTGCAGCAAAGGTGAAAGCTTAACTCTCCTTACATACTAAAAAACTGGCAGCCTTCTAAACAGAGCTTGAGAACAGAATTAACCACCCAGAATAAACATGGAGGAATTCATAGTGCCTCAATACGTTTGGATTCCATGAGTTTGCTTCTCTTAGCAGGCAAATGATTTTTACCCTTACAATTGTTGTTCTGTGTATCCTTTTTGAGAAAGTTCAGACTAAGATAGGCTTAAAGGAAAGAATTTACAGATAGAATGCTAAATTGCCAACAGTGATAATGGAGGAAGGAGAGAGGCCCTTCCTGATAAATAATACAAAAATTTATGGCAGCTGGAGCTCAGAGATCCCTGGCTACTAGATGTTTCTCAGGACTTTCAGGAAAGGGCACACCAATGAAATACAGTCACAACTAGATTCCAAGGAATAATGAACAAAGCTTTAATTGCAGCATGGGATGGCATGGTTTGACCATGGCTTTTAAAATGTTGTTTCTTTTCCTGATTTTTGTTTATATGTCTTTGATTTTTCCTATATTGGGAGGTAGAAAGGATATTTTTCTGGTTTGGCATTGCTAAAACATAAGAGATTTTTGAAGGTTTTGAGCAGATTTCAAAGTGTCACTATAGTTCAAGTTGCTCTCTGGGTTACAGAGTTACTAATATCTGGGATTTTAGTGAAATATTTGAGCAGGGTGGTACTGGCACATGCCCTCAATCCCATAACACTGGAGGAAGAATCAGGGAGATCTCTGAATTCTAGACCAGCCTGCTTTAAACAATGAAGGCAGGGTGGGAACTCTGCTGAGAAGATAAGGCTGCTTACTAAAGACAGTCTAGAATTAAAAAATGACACATGTTGAAAAAATGGCTAATTAAATTATTTACTAGTATCTATATTATCTTTAATTGGTTTGGCGATGTTAATCCTTAACCCACCATTATAAATGAATACACACAGACACCAGGTAGATTTTAACAAGCCTAGGCCTGGGTTCTGCAATCCTAGCCCATCTAAGCTAGCTCATAACTCTATTACCCAAATATGAGCCCATATATACATCTGTCCCTTTGGACTATTATTCTCCACACTAAGCTGATGTTTCTGGCCACGTGGAAGGATCTTCTTTAATCAACTCCATAGCATGTCTTCCTTGTTTACTCCTGGCTTTCCTCCATCCTTCTTCTTCCCAAGATGCTATCTCTCTCTCTAAAAGGCCCTAGTCCTTCCTACCTCTGTCTTTCCCCAATCTCCAGGCCTCAGCATTTATTTAACCAATCAGAGACAAAGTAAGTAACAGACAGCAAACGGGACCAATTAACATTTAGAATGCTTAACACCACCCCATCATTTCCCTCCTTTTGTCTAATAAAAAGGATAAAAGGTACATACATAATGTTTAGCCATGGGGTAGATTAAAGAAGATCCTTCCACATGGCCTGGAACATTGGCTTAGTGTGGAGAATAATAGTCCAAAGGGATGTATGTATATATGGGGTTATATTTGGGTAATATAATTATGAGCTAGGTTAAATGGGCTAGGATTACACAACCCAGGCCTAGGCTTGTTAAGATCCACTCATTATCTGTGTGTATTCATTTATAATGAAAGGGTTAAGGATTAATACCACCAAAACAATTAAAGATAATATAAATACTAGTAAATAGTTTAATTAGCCATTTTTTTTTCTACAGACACATTTTCCCCTTTATGTTAAGTTTAATAATGTCCTTACTGATCTAATGGATAAATACCCAAAATCTTATATTTACATAAAGAGAAAGGGGTCACAAGCCAGTCTCCTTAGGTATGGGGCTCCCACTGAAGAACTAGTGTCAAGAGGCATTTTTCCCCTAAAGAGATATGTTAATAGCTGGGTGTGGTGGTGCATGCCTTTAATTCCAGAATTTGGGAGGCAGAGGCAGGCTGATCTCTATGATAATAAGGTTAGCCTGGTCTACAAAGTCAGTCAACGACAAGGATACACAGAGAAATCCTGTCTCAAAAAAAAAAAAAAGGAGAGAGGAAGAGAGATAGAAAGAGATTCTGTTAATCAATGTAAGGACCCAGAGTTAGGCTGGGGAAGAACATGCAAACTGCATGTCTCCCACAGCTACCAGTTAAGAAAAGCTAACATAAAATATCATATCATGTTATTCCACACCAATCTCCTTAAGAATGGGACTTCCATAGGAGAACTGGAACTCAAACTAATACAAAATGGTTTAATTAATGTTATTGTTTAATAAGGGTAATTCAATTATTTAAATTCATACATTGATCTCAAAAGTTGAGAGACAAGGAAAAAACAGGTTCCTTGTGTGTTTGAGGCCAATTTAATCTATAGAGCTCTACAGAGTAAATCAAGACAGCCATAGCTACAAAGAGAAACCCTGTCTCAATAAGGTTAGATATATCCACATAGAAATAAAATCTCCAAAGGAAGGAGAAAAGGAAAGAAAAAAATACATAAATCCATACCTTTGATCCCAAAATGTGGGAAACAAAGTCAGAGACAGATAGGTTCCTTTTGAGTTTGAGGCCAACCTAATCTACAAAAAGCCAGAACAACACAGAATAAACCTGTTTTAATCAATTAATAAATTTATATCAACTATGTAGGAGAATACTTAAACTCCATACAGTCTTATGCTGTATTTTCAATTTAAAATAGATTATATATAATATATATGTCTTGCTATTACATGTCATCTTTTTATATGGCATGAATGGAGACTTTCAAATTTCTTTCTTCTGTTCAAAGAACAGAAAATATTCCTTAATTGATTTTTGCATCCTGCACATCCAAGGCATTTTTGTAATTAGAGAACTATATGTTACTTGTGAGAAATTATATATTTTCAGAACAAAGTGACCAGACACCAAAGAAGACAAGTAGCCCAAATGACCCAGCCTCACTGCTTCAATAGCTGTTTCCTCCAAAATCTGCATCCAGAACAACTTCAAACAGCTTGTTGAGATGGCCCAGCCTCACAGGCTATTCCAGCCAGGACTTCAATAAAGCCCTGAACTTTCCTACCCAAAGTCCAGCTTCGGACTACAAACTTCTCAGGACATTGAAATTGCTGAGCATATAGATACTGGACAACAAATGTTAAATTAACTTGATTAAGTATTTTTCCATTTTTGGGACCCCCAAACAGGTTTTCTGCATCCCAGTTGAGCAGGAAGCAATTTTGAAAGAGTGACACCCTATTCTCAAAAGATGGTGTGGATGATTCTTTGGTCATTTGGTGAGTTATAGATGTCATTTAGGGGGATTGGTTACAAGTTGTTAAATGGTTTTGTTAAGCAAGATATAGGAGATTAGACTCAGTGTCTTCTCTCTTTCTTTTTCTTTTCTCTGTCTTTCTCTTTCATACAGAGGGAGAAACCTTGAAAAGAAAAAAGAGGGGGAATATGTGTATATAAAAAAGAAATGGTAAGACATAAGGGTAGATTATTGAATCTGCTCTGAAACTTAAAGCTATTGTTATTCTCAAAATAAGGTTATCTTTTGCTACATTGGTATAGAATTTTATATATTGATACAAAAATAAGCTTAATTTTTTTATTAATTATTATATAATTTTATATTTTGACACATATTATGTATATTTTAACTCTTATATAAGGTATTGTGCCTATTCAACTCATTTAAAAGTACAAGTTTACTTCCAATCCTTTTATTGGTTGCTATTGCAAGCTATTTAGGAGTCTGGATAATCCAGGTTGATGGTTGGCCAGTCAAGCCCCTGGTCATGTCAAATACTAGTCTTAATTTTTCACAATATAGACTTACTAGATTAAACAGATAGTAAACGGTTAAAAATACACAGTTTGCTTGTTCAAAGATAGATAGATTTATAAATAAATCAATAGATGGTCTCCAAAACCCTCAGAGTAATACACAAAATGGCATTTAAAGATGTTTTTACTGTTTTAAGCATTGTTTGACTTAAGACTCAGCTCCTGACAGTTCCCATTTGACTTGGAAGGAGATAATGAGCATCAACAATCTCCAACAGGAGATAATTCCTTCTGGGCAAAAATGTCCCTGCTCTCTCAACAAACTATTTACAATCCAAAGATGGGCCAAAGTTTAAATGCAGGTAAACTGATGGCATGATTCTGCAGTGACAGAGTGGGAAAATCCTTCTTATTTTCTGCTGCACAATTTAGTCTGTGAGGCATGCTTGGCCAGAAGGCAGAAGATGATGCTCCAACAGTATCAAGAGATATTTGTGACTGTGTAGGCAACAAACTGTGATTTTTTTTTCTTATTGAAAGCTCCTATGCTTCCTATTCACTCAAATAATAACTTTATCCCTTCTTATGTCTTTGATGGGGCTGAAGGCATTATAGATATAAAATTTCAATTGAACTTGGGGTGTTTAGGATTTAAGAAGATATTTTCAAGTCTAAATCACATCTTTAGGTTTATAAATATAGGATATGATGGAAAATATTTAGGTTCAGAACTTTAGACACACCAGGATAGATGATTTTTTTCTTCTTCAAGATTTCCTGATACAAAAAGGCTAAACATTATGTGTATAACTTTTATATATGGTTTTCTTTATTGTTTCATATTTGTTCTTACTGTTTTTACTATATGAGTTTAAAAAATTAGCCCCTCCTTTTTAGACAAAAGGAGGAAATTGATGGAGTGATGTTATGCATTGTAAATGTTAATTAATTGGTCCTGCTTGCTGTGTTTACTTACATTGTCTCTGATTGATTGAATAAATGCTGAGGCCTGAGATTGGGCAAAGACAGAGGTAGGCGGGACTAAGATGAGGGCTTCTGAAGCAGAGAGGTTTATGGATAGAAGAAGCCTCCAAGAGAAGAAACAAAGACCAGGAGGGAAGACACATGGCATGGGTTAGAGAAAAGAACCTTATTCCACATGACCTGAAACATTGGCATAGCGTGGAAAAAAACAGCCCAGGGGTTGTATGTATATTATATGGGGCTTTATTCAGAAATAGAATTAAGAGCTAGCTTAGATGGGCCAAGATTGCTCAGTTCAGGCCAAGGCTTGCTAAAATCCATGTGGTGCCTTGTGTGCTCATTTATAATGGCTGGTTAAGGATTAACAGCCGTCAATCAATTAACAATAATTGAAATACTGTTAAACAATTTAATTAATTAGTTCTACAGTCCCTGTTGGTCTTCTTGTGGAGTTCTTGTCCCCTCCCAGTCTTTCTATCCTTCCACCCATTCTTCCACCAAACACCTCACACTTGGCCTAATGTTTGGCTTTGAGTCTCAGCATCTATTTGGATCCTTTGTTGCATGGAGGTTCTCAGAGGACAGTTATGCTATGTTTCTGTCTGTAAGTAAGCATAGTTAATAGTGATAGGGGTTGGCTCTCTCCCTTGGGGTAGGTCTCATGTTGGGCCTGGCATTGTTTGGACATTGCCTCAATGCCTGCTATATCTTTATCCTTGTACATCTTGAATACAGGATAAATTTTAGGTTGAAGGTTTTGGGTAGGTTGCTGATCCCCTCCCTCCTTTAGAAGTCCTACCTAGCTAGAAGGAGGCCTCTCTAGTCTTCTTATCCCTTGTTATTAGGAGTAACAGCTAGAGTCACCCCCTATCTTCCCAGAGTCCTAGTATTGAAGGCTTGTCCCAGAAATTCCCTGCCCCATTTCCCATCTTTTTCCCAGTCCTCTTACCTCCCACCCCAGACTCCTCTTTTGAGTTGAAACCATAGCCTTCCTCACTCCTTTATGCTTGCCACTTTCCTCTTGAATGCATGTCTTCATCTAGCTATGAGTTCACCCTTAGTCTCCGAGTTCACCCTTAGTCTCCAGCTACTTGCTCCCATTCCTTTGCATTTCTGTCTCCTTCTATGTCACCCCTTTTGCCATGTGAGGAAGATCTTTTGTTACATTAGGTGAAGAAAGTTATGCCAGATTTTAAATGGTAGGGTCTTCTGTTTTTGTAGCACTTATTTGTCATAATTTGTCAACTGGGTCCAGAAAGGAACCTGGGACTGTTATTCATTAGTTACTGTGGCCAGTGGCTCTTTACTTTTTTGTGTTTCCTCCTGTTGTCTCCAAATATTTACAAGAATGAAATACATGCTATTACTGAGATAGATCATAATACCTTTACTGTGCATTTAAAAACAGAGGTACATGAATCCCATTGGCCAGCAAATTGGCCTTCTCTGGTAACTCCAGAATCAACAAGGTTTGGTAACCTGATCCTTAGGCTTCTGAGTAAAAGAAAGATGACTTAACCTCCCACTAGTGCCCCAGGCTCCTCAAAAGAAGAGACACCCCAAGAATTCACTAATGTCTGGGTTTCTGAAAGGAAAAAGACGCCTCAACTATTCACTGGTGTGTTTTCTCCTCTAAGTGGGCAACTCCTTTTGATTCCTATTGATTCTACTCTCAGATGTATCCTTCATAATAGGAACAAATTTTATCCAGAGACATGGACTCAAAAGAGAATGACTTTTTCTGTAGTATAATGAGCATGATAGCATGGGATGTGTCTAGAATGTTAGCAATAATGTCATTTTGCTTCTGACCTCTTTGATAGACTGTGAAATGGTCTGAAAGAACTTTAAATAAAATACTTTTAAAAGAAGACCCAGATTTAAGCTAACAGTGCCACTTATATCTGGGGATAATGACCTCATACATGCTTAAGAGTCCTCCCAATTGGGAGATGCCACCTCCAAGAGGCACCCTTCTGAGAAGTCAGAACTAAGCTTTAGTAACATTGCCACCTGCTGGACGAAGGAACCTTGAGCTCCATAATCAGAAGTTTTTTATTTGTTTGTTTAAATTATTTCTTTCATTTTTTGAGATTATAATATAATTACGACATTTTCCCTTCCCTTTCCTCCCTCCAAACTCTCCATTAAACCTGTTGTTACTCTCTTTTAAATTCATGGATTTAGCAATGGTGTTACTCTGTCTATTAGGCTGTGTCCTCTCTCAGAATGTGTTGGGAATCTGATCTCATTGAAGTCTAACAACTCTTTTCAATTTGAGCCCTTAAGCACACCATGCAAGATCTAGGCAGTTTCTCAAACAGCCCAGAGAAATGTAATAGGAATATCTGACATCTTTCTAGGATTTATGTGTCCTCTTGGAAAGATGGAGATGCTATTATGGGATAGACCTTCATAGATTCTGAGCAAACTATAGTGGGTCAAGGGGGTAGAGAATCTGCAGACAAATTATGCATGCTCAGTGCTAATCATGCTGTAGTAATGGAAGCAGGCCCAGTGGATTTCCTGAGATGAGATTATAACATGGTGGGGAGAGGTATGTGGGAGTGTTCACATTTCACTGTCTGTAGGTGTGAGGGAGTAAAGAACAATAAAGTAAAACTCATTAGTCATGACAAACTGGCAACTATCAGCCAGGGGCCTAATAAAAACCCCAACTTCCATTTTAGATCGTCTTAACGATTCAAACAAAAACAGACTCTACATGACCCCTCCTTCTGGGAAAGCCACACCCTTCCCTGGGGCAGATTCCCTACTCCATCTTCTTCTGACATAGAAGTAAATTATCACAACTGTCCTGAATCCCCAAGCCTCCTACTTTGCCTTTACCCCTATTTTGGACCATTGGCTTTTGATGTTTGTGGGGTAGCAGGCATCAATGAGACACCAACAACTGAATGTTTCCCTCCTGCTTCCCTTACAATACATAAAGAGTTACTTGTTTCCCATACTTTAATAGTGATGTCTGAATATACTCATCTTTTACTGGGCATAGACTTATTGATAAATGTAGGCCCACATGATATGCACCATCCCACAAGTTCCACAGCTAATGGGTGTAACCAAACTTTTTATATTATTCAATAATTATTTATTAGTAACTATATTCACTTTTAACAAATATAAACATTTTCTTAACTACTAACCCTACAAATTCCTACAACCCCTATAAATGACTTCAACCCTTATTACCTACCCATTAAACCTATTGATAACTATTACAACTATTTTCATAACCTTTTAGAAGTATACAGTCTCTGGGGCAGGTCCTGAGTCATCAGGAACACAGTCTCTGTGGTAGACCCTTTAATGAACTTAGCAGTCTGTTTTCTGGAATACCTCAGATGTAGATTCGAAGGGTAAATTGGCTATGGCGGTTTCACTTTAAATAAGGCTTGAGGCTTTCTTCTCTCTGGGAGACCACAGCTGTCTGTAGGCCAACTTATTTCCTTCATATCAGCAACTCTGCCACTCTGCCTGAGTCTTTAAAGCTGGCCACAGTTTCGTTTAGGCCATTGTTTGGACAGGTCAAACCCCTCTAGGCAAAAGCTGAGCTACAGGGTTTAGTCCTTGGCCTTTTGCTGTCTTGCTGAGGCTTTCTCTGCTCACCAGCTTCTCTCTGCCTCAGGGAGATCCGACCATCAATTCACCAGCACTTTCTTCATCAGAGGATACAAACTACTTGTTGTCCTTTCTAGCATGAGTACTGGCTAGAATCGGAGCTCTCTAGCATGCGGCCCTCTAGCATGGGGCTCTCTAGCATATAGCTCTCTTGGCTCCATCCACTTGTCCTTAAATAGGATCTCTGCTTGTTCAACCTGTTTCAGCTTAATTTGGGCTCCACCCACTTAGCAGCTGAAAACAATGCCAGGCCAAATACCTTGTTTTTAGTCCATTAAGTGTTTCCTGTTTCACCTGGCTTCAACCTTGTTTTTTAGTCCATCAAGTGTTTCCTGTTTCACCTGGCTTCAACCTTGTTTTTTACTCCATTAACTCTTTCCTGTTTCACCAGGCTTCAACCTTTTTTTTTTTTAGTCCATTAAGACTTTCCTTATGGGGGGGCCAAGATGGTGGCGAATTGCACGGATGCATTTTGAATGTGGGAGAGAAGAGCCATAGAAAAGACAGAGTTGCTGGACACTGTGCAAAAACCGGAGGGTCTGGCCCCTCCGGGAACACTCACAGCTCCCAAGGGACTGTTAAAAGTCCCAGGGCAAGGCTCGCCCCCCATCTCTCGCAGACACGGAAGCCACTAAATCCGGGATTCGGGAACTCCCATTTGGAGAGGCTCCTGGTAAGATCGATCCCAACACAGCAGGCAGAATCAAAGGCCACATGGCAATCACCCACTAGCCTACTGGGCTTCCCACACCTCAGGAGGACCTTATAACTACTTAGGAAACTTTGCAGAATAGGTGAAGTCTTAACAAGTAAGAATCAGGGCGCTTGGCGGGTGATCCGCAGCTGCTCGAGCTGGAGCGGGAGGCCGGTGGACAGAGCAGTCGGGGTGGGAAGCGGGTGCAGGTGGGCGGGGCTAAAGCCCGGTACACCCACGGCAAAGCAGCTAGGGAGTGAGGCCGGCCAAGGCAGCGGGAGGGGCCGAAGCCCCACACACCCACGGCAAAACAGCTAGGGAAGGAGGCTGGCTCAGTCGGCGGGAGGGGCCGAAGCCCCACGCACCCATGGCGGAGCAGCCTAGTGGGAAACCAGAAGCCAGGGGACCATAGCTGTATTCTGGTAAACCCAGACATATTAGGTGTGGAGCCGGGCCCTGTCAGCCTTCGTGACGACAAACAAAGCCCACAAAATCTGTGGCTGGGCAAACAGGTCCATACCATCAGAACCATTACAGGCTGATCACTCAGTGTGCAACATAGAGAAGTCTGAACTGGGAGCAGTGAAACAATCCCGAACCATTACTCACTACCTGGGAATAGGCTGCACCAGCTCAAAGCGCTTCAGGCTATTAAAACCACAGTGACCCTGAGATCCCCCCATAAGCAACGACAGATAGCCAAGCAATTCGACTCCTTCACCAAAGCATCCCCTGTGGATCCAAGCACAGAAAACGACAAGAACAGACAGCTAAACACACCCACATGGCCAAAAGTCCAAGAAAAAATAGAAATCAAGGAAATATGACTCCAAAAAAGCAGAATTATCCTAGCTCATCCAATTCAGATGACCTCACACCAACAGTAACATATGAAAACGATGACAATTCTGCATTACGGAAAGTGATAGAGTCCCTTCAAGAAGAACTTAAATCTATGAAGGAATTCAAAGAAGCCACAATTTTACAAGCCAAAACAATGAACAACACCATTAAAGAATTCCAAGCCAAGGTGACAGAGCTTGAACAGGAAAAGGACAAAGCAATGAAAGATTTTCATACAAAAACAAGCAAGCTGGAGAAGGAAATGTACAAAACGAACAATACCATACAAGACATGAAAATAGAAATAGAAACAATAAAGAAAACATAGTCAGAGTTAAAAGAGGAAGTGGAGAACCAAGGGAAGAGAACAGGA
>CAJQZJ010004767.1:3398898-3420094 GCA_907164525.1 Lophiomys imhausi
CACACACACACACACACACACACACACACACACACACACACACACACCCCTAACCTCAGAATAGATAACACAATCTTGAAAAGTAGAGAAATATTGAAGATATCGCCATCCCTGGCCACAAATTGTACTACAAAGCTATAGTAATAATAATCAACATATCTATGGATACTCAATTTTTTTTATAAAGAAGCCAGAAACACACGTTAGAAAACAAAACAAAACAAAGCAAAGCAAAACAAAAAGACAGCATCTTTAACAAATGATGCTGGTCAAAATGGATGGCTGCATTTAGGAGAATCTAAATACTTAGGACATCTAAATACTTAGGACATTGCAAGAAAATTCAACTCCAAGTGGATCAAAGACCTCAACATGAGTCAGCTACACCTGACAGAAGAGAAAGTGTGAAATAATCTTGATCTCATTCACATAAGAAAAGACTTTATGAACAGAACACTGATAGTACAGGCATTAAACTCAACAATTAATAAGTGGGATCTCATGAAACTGAAAAACTTCTGCATGGCAAAGGACAATGTCATCCAGACAAAGAAGCAGGCTAAAGAATGGAAGCTCTTTTTTTTCCAACTACACAACTGATAGAGGACTAATATCCAAAATATATAAAGAATTAGAAAAACTAGACATCAAGAAAACAAATAACCCAATTTAAAAATAGGGTACAAATCTAAGATAACAGAATATTATTATTAGTTACCAAATACATATGGACTGGACATTGGGAGTATATGTTATACCTTATAATTTCCATAATTGTTGCTTAGTTGTTCTTATTGTATTGTAGTGTATTTATTGTCATAAGATAAAGAGCCTTTTATCTGACTAAAAGGGGGAGATGTTGGGTTGGAAAAAGATACACCTTGAATTTAAAAAAAAAGAGGATAGGAGGAAGAGGGAAAAGGGTATGGGTATGGAACAGTGAAGGGGGGTGGGAGGGGGCTTTAATTGAGATGTAACTTGAAGAAATAAATAAATGTTGAAAAAATTAAAGAATTCTAAAAATAAGAACCTAACATGGCTGAGAAATACTTAAATGTTCAAATCATTAGTCATCAGGTAAATGCAAATAAAAACTATTTTGGGATTTCATTTTACACTTTTCAGAATAACTCAGATTAATGAACAAGCAACAGCTCAGGTAGGCATGGATGTAGAATAAGGGGAACACTCATCCATTGTGGGAGTGAAAACTTGTACAGCCATTACAGAGATCAGTGTGGTGTTTCTTCAAGAGTCTGGTAAGATCTACCCTAATATCCAGCTATATCACTCTTGTGCATATACCTAAAGGATGCTGTATCATACCACAAGGACTCTTGCTCAACCATGTTTACTACTGTTCTTTTCGTAATAGAAAAAAACTGGAAACAGCCTAGCGGTACATAAACAGATGAATGGATAAAGAAAATTTGGTACCTTTACATAATGGAATATTACTCAGCTGTTAAAAACTAAAATTAAATTTGCAGGTAAATGAATGCAGCTAGAAAAAAATCATCCTGAGTGAGATAACCCAGACTCAGAAAGACAAATATAGTGTGTATTCACCAATTTGTAGATGTTATCTGTTAAGTCTTCAATAAACAAGCTATAATCTGTATAATCATAGAGCTTAGATATAGAGTAAGAGACTGGCAGTAGGGAGAGATGGATCTCTCCAGGAAGCATAACATAATAGATATTTATAGATGTGGAGAGGGACTTGAATGGGAGTGTCAGATGGAGAAGGACAGGGAAGAAGAGGATGAGGGAGGGAATTAAGGGAGAGAAAGCTAAAATTAAGGTCCATCTGACAGAAACAGGAGAAGCTTCCTAAAATATATTCATGTATGAAGGGGATCTAAACAAAATCACATAGCCCCAATTGGAAAACCCTCATCACAAAATAAAACGTCTAGCACTGGACATGGTTTATATCTAGTTGATTTGTTGGCTATAACATCCCCATTGAAACTCCACACAACCCAGGCCTTTGCCAAGGCTATTGGTTACTTACTCTTCACAAACTGATCATAAGGCCTTATTATTGAAGACAACACCTATACAATTCATTGACCATGGAGAAGTCAAACTGGTTACACCTAGGGCCTTTACCCTGAGTATTGTTTATGGTGCTAGAAGGTATTGTGTGTGCTACTAGAGGGAAAAGGTAAACACCAAACTAGATACTACTGTTCCACTAAAACATATAGCTATGTAATGACTCCTAATGACATTCTGCTATACTCATAGATCAGTTCCTTGCTCAGCAATTATCAGAGAAGCTTCCTTTTGCAATAGTTAGAAACAAATACAGAGACACACAGCCAGACAATGTGCCGAGAGTGAGAGATCTTGGAATATTCAGTCCTAAATGGGATTCTCCAGCAATTTCCTACCTCAGGGCTCAGGAAACCCTGTAGATTACCCTACCTCAGGCTTAAAGATACAAAAAGATTCTAAGAGCCAGAGGGAATGAAAGACAACAAGTAAACAAGGCTTTTCAGATACAGCAAGAGTGACACATATCTGAACCTACAGAGAGGTGGCAGCATGCACAAGACCTACACAGGTCTGCGGGAGGTGGGGGGGTCCCAGTGCTGAGAGGAGACTAGACACAAGCCTTCACCCTTAACCCAGAGGCTATCTCCAATTGACATCAACTCACAATTGAAAATTAGTTTTCTCTACAGGAGTCTCACTGAGGAAACAGAATAGGCTGCATGCCCAGTGGAGATGGCTAACACAAAATGAACTTAATGATGTACTTGGAGTTTCTTTGTCTCATAATGTTTTGTTAGGACCTCTCCACTGCAACAGAAATGGTGGTACTAATAGTGTGATAAACCCTTGTACATGAATCATCAGTCAAGACAATTTTTGTTTGTGTATTTATTATGGCCTTCAGTGTTGTGTTTTTATGGGATTCCTGCGTATGTGAAGGTGTGTGTCCCTGTGTCTATGTGATTCTTGTGCCTTTTCTTTGACTCTTTTTCTTCTGCTTGTTTATACCTATTCTGACTTGTTCATTTTTGTTTTATCATATTTTATATATTTGTTTACAAACCATTTGTTTTCTAAGGAGTGACAGAAAGGGTGTAGATGTGGAGGGGAGAACTGGAGAGGATCTTGGAGGAGTTAGGGGATTGAAACTATACTCAGAAATATTGTATGAAAGCATCTATTTTCAATGAAAGAAAAACAACTCAAAGCAAATAAACAAACAGCATGTGCTTTATCCATGAGTCAATTCCTCAGCACAGCAGAAGACTTTTTATAAAGTTTCAGGCTTAGGGTTACCACAACCTTTCACACCATTTAAACTGTGTGTTATTAATTTCAGGTTCACCAGTGGAAGATCCCACCTGGTCTTGGCCAAATTTGTCAGCCTGTGGAATAGTTATCAGAAGTGCTTCACTTGTTGATGAGCATCAGCATTAATTTCTCTCTCTGCTTCATGATTGTGGACCCACTTACTCTCCCTTTACTGTCTTTCCTACCACATGATATTGTGTTCCCTAAAACTGTAAAGCAAAACAAGCCCTTCTGTTACACTTCTCTTTGTTTCTGATAAAATACTCCAACCAAAAGCAAATTCGATGGGCAGATTTATTCGGCATACACTTCTGTGTCACAGGCCACCACTGAAGGAACCCAGGGCAGGTACTTGAAGCAGAACGATGTAGGAACTCTGCTTGCTGGCTTGATCACTTTTCCAGCTGTGTGTTATACTCTGGACTGCTTGCCTAAAAAATGGTGATACTCATAGGGTGCTAAACCCTCCTTATGAATTATTAGTCAAGATAATCCCCTAAGTTACCTGAAGAGCATGATCTTATGTGCGTGTTATTAATTAATATGTGTGATAGTCTAATATATTAGACTAAAATGCAGGCGGAACGGTAATTCAGTAGTTAAAACACTATTTTCCCAGAGGACCTATTCCCAGCACCCACAACTGAATACCAACAGGGTATTCAGTGAACTCTTCTTGCCTCTACAGGTACACACACACACACACACACACACACACACACAGAGAGAGAGAGAGAGAGAGAGAGAGAGAGAGAGAGAGAGAGACAGAGACAGAGACAGAGACAGAGACACAGAGAGAGATCTAAATAAGATTGATCAGATTATCAAAGGAAGCTCAATTACCTAGCAATTGCTGCCATTGAAACAACTGTACCCTGAGAATTTATTATTATTTAATAAATTCTGACATAGAAAGGATACAAATATGTTCATTTCTGTTTCTGACATAACACACTTATAACTCTGTGTGTGTTTCGGGGCGGTCAGAGATTAACCTTGGGTTATTAGGTGTCATTCCCTAGAAGCCTCTGTCTTTTCTATGAGACAGGGTATCCCACTGACCTAGAACTCAGCTTACCAGACAAGACTAACTGGCCACTGAGCTCCAGGGATCCACCCATCTCTGCCTCACATCTTGCTATAGGTGAGGTTACAGTGTACACACCACGTTTGACCTTTTTTGAGTTTTGGAGATCCAAACTGAGGTCCTCACACCAATATGGCAAGCAGTTTACTGAGACATCTCCCCAACCCTGTAGTACTTACTTATTTAATATTTTCTCATATAATACATTCTGACAGCAGTCTTCCCTCCGTCCACTCCTCCCAGTTCTCCTCCCCTTACTTTCCCTTTCCTGGGATCTACTGCTCATTCTTGTTACTTCAGAAAAAAAAGCAGGTCTCCCAGTGATAGCAACTGAATGTGACATAACAAGATGCAATAATGTTAGATACAAACCCTCACGCCAAGGTCTGCTGAGCGGCCTAGTGGTAGGAAAATGGGCCAAGTGCAGGGAAAAGAGTCAGAGACACCCCCACTCCACTGTTAGGGCCCCACAAAACCCACTCTAAACAACCACAGTATGTATGCAGAGGACCTAGTGTAAACCCATGCAGGCTCTGTGATTGCTGCTTCAGTTTCAGTGAGCCTCTATGAGCCCTGCTTTGTTGATTCTGTGGACTGTGTTCTCCCAGTGTCCTGGATGCCTCTGGCTCCCACCATCCCTACTCTTCTTCTTCTGCAGGGTTCCCTGAGATCCACCTAATGTTTGAGTGTGGGTCTCTGCATCTTCTGCCATCAGTCACCAGAGGAAGTGTCTGATGATGATTCGGCTGGCCTCTGATCTATGAGTATAGCAGAATAACATTAGGAATCATTTCATTGACTTTTGTTGTTGTTCACTTATGCTTGATTCCACCCCAGGTCTCTGAGCCATCCAGCTTCCTGTTCTTGGCCATTCGGGCAGTGTCAGACATGGGCTCCTTCTCGTGGCTTGGGTCTCAAATTAGACCAGTCTTTGGTTGGCCACTCCTACAAGCTCTGAGCCACGATTGCTGCCCCAGTCCACCTTGCAGCCAGGACCAGAGTGGGTGGAAGTTA
Source organism: Lophiomys imhausi (assembly GCA_907164525.1). Lineage (NCBI taxonomy): Eukaryota > Metazoa > Chordata > Mammalia > Rodentia > Muridae > Lophiomys > Lophiomys imhausi. Next base: position 3,404,315 of record CAJQZJ010004767.1, read on the forward strand.
TCTGTGTTTGTATCCCAGTCTCATTCCTGGGAGCCTATCCTGGTTACAGAAGATGGCTGGTTCAGAGTCCATGGATTCCTTTACTAGGAATCCTCCCTAGGGTCACCCTTATAGGATCCAGGAAGTTTCCACGTTTCCACCTAAATGCCCTCCTATTCCAGTGCTCCCTCCCTCGCCTACCTGATCCCTCCTGTTCCCATGCCTATCTTCCCTCATTCCACCTACAAAGTTGATTCTATTTCCCCTTCCCTGGGAGACGCATGCTTCCCCACTCATGTCCTCCTTGTTAATTAGCATCTCTATGTCTGTGGACTGTAGTGTTATTATCCTTATTTTACAGCTAATATCCAGTTATAAGTGAGTACACACCATGCTTGTCTTCTCGGTCTGGGTTGCCTCACTTAGGATGATAATTTTTGGGTTATATTCATTTGTCAACAAATATCACAATGTTAGGGTTTGTTTGTTTTTCATATATGTGTGTGTGTATTTATTTATTACTTCAAGTTACATCTCAATCATAGTGCCCTCTTTCCAACCCTCATGGTCCCACCCCCCCACCCTCTCCTCCCTCTCCCACCCAACCCACTCCTCTGAAGTGGAGTGTCCCTCTCAATTCAACGGTCATATGAGAGCTAAGAACTTCCTCTTGCACTGGGGGCCTACATGGTAGCACCCCTAGAGCAAATTGTCCCATTAATAGGTAGCAAAGTCTATGTTTCTGATCCTTTTGGTGTATTGGTTGTAAGATAGTTATCCTGTATTATATGGCTAAAATCCAATTAGAACTGAAAATACCATGTACATCTTTCTGAGTCTGGGTCAGCTCACTCAGGATGAGCTTTTCTAGTTCCATCCATTTGGCTACAAATTGCATGATTTTCTTGTTTCTGATACCTGAGTAGTATTCCATTGTATAAATGTACCACAATTTTTTTTTTATCCATTCGTCAGTTGAGGGACATCTTGGTTGTTTCTTGTTTCTAGCTATTACAAATAAGGCTGCTATGAACATGGATGAGGATATATCTTTGTGGTTTGGTGAGGAATCATTTAGGTGGGCACCCAGAAGTGGTGTGGCTTGAGGTAGAGCTATTCCAAGTTTTCTACGCTATTGCCAGATTGATTTCCATAATGATTGTACAAGTTTGCACTCCCACCAGTAATGGAGGAGTGTTCCCCTTTCTCCACAACCTCACCAGCATGTGCTGTCATTTGAGTTTTTGATCTTAGCCATTCTGACAGGTCATCTTGAGTTGCATTTCTCTGATGATTAAGGATGTTGAGCATTTTGTCAAATGTCTCACTGCCATTAGAGATTCCTTCTTTGTGAATTCTCAGTTTAGCCCTGTTTCCCATTTTTTGATTGGATTATTTGGTTTCTTGGTGTTTAATTTCTTGGGTACTTTATAAATTATGGATGTTAACCCTCTGTCAGAAGTGGGGTTGGTAAACATCTTTTCCCAATCTGTAGGTTGCTGTTTTGTTCAAATGACAGTGTCCTTTGCCTTACAGAAGCTTTCCAGTTTCATGAGGTCCCATTTGTTGATTGTTGGTCTTAGAGCCTGAGCTATTAGTGTTCTGTTCAGGAAGTTGTCACCTGTGTAATGAGTTCAAGGATTTTCCCCACTTTCTCTTCTATTAACTTTAGTGTGTTGGGATTTATGTTAAGGTCTTTGATCCACTTGGACTTAAGTTTTGTGCAAGGTGATAAGTATGGGTCTAATTTATTCTTTTACATGTCAACATCCACTTAGACCAGCACCATTTGTTGAAGATGCTGTCTTTTTTCCATTGTACAGTTTTGGCTTCTTTTTCAAAAATGGAGTGACCATAGGTGTGTGGGTTCATTTCTGCATCTTCAATTCGATTCCTATGATCAACTGGTCTGTTTCTATACCAGTACCATGCTGGTTTTATTACTTTTGCTCTGTAGTATAGCTTGAAATCTGGGATGGTAATACCTTCAGATTTTTTTTTTTTTTTGTACAGGATTGATTTAGCTATTCTTGGTTTTTGTTATTCCATATGAATTTGAGAATTGTTTTTTCCTGGTCTAAAGAATTGTGGTGGTATTTTGATAGGAATTTTATTGAATCTGTATATTGCTTTTGGTAGGATGGCCATTTTTTTTCATTTATCAAGTTTTTTTAAAATTTTAAATGTTTATTTATTACTTCAAGCAATAAACAAAGAACAGGAAGTGCACCCCTTCCCGTTGTGTCTCAATTGGGGACTCAGGCTGGGGATTGAGTGGGGTGAGTTATTACAGCCTGCAGGATCTTCCATTCTAGCAGGTCTTCCTAGTGATGTCAGTAGGGTTCAGAGGACCACGGATTGTAGGCTAGAGCTGCAGATATCCTGCCCCTTGTGTGTCTGATCTGAGGGTCAGGTCTGTGGTCAGGTCTGTGGTCATGGTCCCCACAGGTGGCTTCTTCTATGTGGTCCCCAGGGCACTTCCGTGCCTCTCGGCCTTAAGCAGTAAGCCCTTATAGTCTGTATCACTCAGGCAGTACACAAAGGCCAAGAACTAGCTCTTCCCATGCAGGAGCTGTAGATTCTGAAGACAGGGTGTCCTGCTGAGAAGGGGCAAGGTGCACTGGCTTTGAAATGAACACCACAACCCGTCCACTGGGCTTGGACTCAGTGGAGTTCTGCTGCCTTACAACTTGACCACCTGCCTTTCAGCCCACTCTGATCTTACCTTTTCAGTGGCACTGCCAGTACTCTAGGGTGTTGGAGTGACCATGTGAATGCTAGGTGCTCAAGAAGCTGGGAGGTGCCTCTATCTGGCACTTGGGGCTGCCTCCCAATGCCCTGTAGTGATCGGATCTGTGGGACACTGTAAAGGTGCAGGAAGAACAGCCCTCTGCCCTGTCTGGGTGCAATTTTCTTCCATGTGATTATGTATCCAGTAGAGGGACCTATGTGTCTAACACCTTTCTAGGTAAGCCCAGATATGCTTGTGCCTCCTAGACCACTGTTCCACTGGACATAAATCTTGGTGATCCTGCAGGTCTCCTGTATAGAATGCTGGCATGGAAACTGGGTGCTCTGGAGGCTGGTGAGTACCCCTGTCTGGGGTTCAGGGCTCCTCCTTGTGTATTTGAGTGGCTAGTGCCTGCTTCGCAACAGGCTCTCCAGTGGCCTCTGCTCTGAGTCGCTGGGCTCCACTCTGGGCCCTGGGCCTCTGCTCAACAGCTGGTAGGTCTGTTTCCCTGAGAGTCTAAGAGCCCTGCCCAGGGACTCCCACTAGTCCCTGGGTTCACCAGGTAAAACCCCACAGGTTTGAGCTTCTGGGGTTGTTGCTCAGTTTGTTTATATTTCTGAGATGTTGTAGCTATTTTCCCTGTGCTCAAAATGTGTCCTTGCCATCTTCCACCATCTTGGATTCCCTCCTCCTCCTCCTCCTCCTCCTCCTCCTCCTCCTCCTCCTCCTCCTTCTTCTTCAGCTAAGTAATACTCTCTTGTGTAAATGTAACACACTTTTTGGGGGGTGGGTTTTTTTACATTCATTCTTCAGTTGAGGGATATCTAGGTTATTTTCAGTGTCTGGCTATTATGAATAAAGCTTCTATGAATATAGTTGACCAAATGTTCTTCTGGTAGGATGGAGCATCCTTTAGGTATATGCCCAGGTATGGCTGGGTTTTCAGGTGGATCTATTTCCAATTTTTTGAGAAACTGCCATAGCCACATTGTACTCTCGCCAGCAATGGAGGAGTGTTCCTCCTGCTTGTCATCCCACTAGCATGAGCTGTCACTTGTGTTTTTGATATTAACTATTCTCACAGATCTAAGATGGAATCTCAAAATAGTTTTCATTTGCATCTCCCTGATGGCTAAAGATGTTGAACATTTCTTTAAGTGTTTCCTGGTCATATGAGATTCCTCTGTTGAGAATTCTCTGTTTAGATCTGTACTCCATTTTAAAATTGGATTATTTGGTTTGCTAGTGTTTAATTTCTTGAGGTTTTTTATGTATTTTGGATATTAACGCTCTGTCATATGTGGAGTTGGTGAAAATCTTTTCCTGTTCTGTAGGCTTCTGTTTTATCCAATTGACAATGTCATTTGCCTTACAGAAGCTTTTCGGTTTAATGAGGTCTCATTTATTAATTGTTGATGTTAGTCCCTGAGCTATTGGTGTTTGTTCAGAAAATTGCCTCCTCTGCCACTGCGTTCAAGGCTATTCTCTGCTTTCTCTTTTATCAGATTCAGTGTTTCTTGTTTTTTGTTTAGGTCTTTGATCCACTTGGACTTGAGTTTTGTGCAGGGTGAGAGATAAGGATCTATTTGCATTCTTCTACATGCTGATATCTAGTTACACCAGCATCATTTGTGAAAAATGCTTTCTTTTTTTCCATTGTATATTTCTGGCTTCTTTATTTAAAAAAAAAAAAAAAAAAAGTCAAGCATCTGTTGCTGGGGCCTATGCCCAGGACTCTTGGGGAAGGGAAGGAGCTGGTACAGAATCAACAAACTAGATTCTGGGGGTTCTGGTAAGTGGCAAAAGCAGATCTGTTTATTTAAAGAAGAGGGAGCTCCCTTTATAACCTCCGCCCAGAGCCCCATTGGCTCCCAAACTGCAGGCTGCTGTGGCTCTTCCTCACTGGCTCCTGTCTCATTACCCAGTGTGGCTGTCATCAATCTCCAGGCAGGTCTGGGCAGGTCTCTCAGGCCAGTTGCATATGGAAGCCCAGCTATGCATGCGCTATTTAACAACAGACCTTGTTTCTGCTCAATAGCAGGCCTTGTTCCTCCTACAAGTGTCCATAGATGGGCAGTTTTACTTCTGGGTCTTCAATCCAATGCTATTGATAAACCTATCTGTTTTTATGCCAATAAGGTCTTGCAAATTTTAGTTCCAGGTTCTAAAAGCTATTGATTATGAGAGTAGGATCCATCTTGAAGAAAGTCCAGACTTTCTTGCTGGCTAACACCTGACTATTTACTGAGAAGTCTCAGTCCTCACACTACAAAAAGAAAGAAAAGGAAAAGCAATTACCTTTAACAGTATTATAATAGAAGATTGCACAGAGCTCACAACCATGTCTCAAGAGCAGATGAGAGCACTTTACCTCTGTCCTATGCTGTATGCCACATATATTTTTCCTGCTTAATGAGTAAATTCTACCCTAAAGGATACATTCCAAACAACTTACAGATGAGGCATGATACATTCTGAAAAACTATATTAAATGGGTGAGGAGATCTTTATATATGATAATAACAAAAATATCAACATTCATATTGGGACTTTAAACAACATTGGGTTAACAAATCGTAAACAGAAAAAAGTTTCAAAATAGTACATTATTTAAGTCATTATAATATCTTAAAAAACAAGGTCCTAATTCAGGTACAACTCTTAATTTCTATCCACTCAATAGAAGAACAAGGCTCTCTCTACACAGACTCACTGATAATGAAGAAACATTTGATACCTAAAAACAAAAGTCATTGAGCTTACATTTAGTTGATAATGGCTATGCACATTTGAAATTTAAGCACCCAAGATGTTGAGGTAGAAGGATCCCTAGTTAGAGGCTGGCCTGGAATATAAAGTGAGACTGGTCTAAAGAAAAATAACAGAAGTAAAATTGTATGTTCAGTTCATTTGGTAAAAGTTTGGCTCAATTACTTAAATTCCCTGGAGTCAATGTTTAAGAAAAAATACTACCAGTCTAATTTCTAATGATTATAGCTTTAGTGAGTTGAGAATACAAAGTATTTGTCTTAGTTACTGTTCTGATTTTTGTGATGAAGCACAAGGAACAAGGCTATTTATAAAAGAAAGCATTTAACTGGAGACTTACACTTTTCACAGTTAGTTAGTGATAATGATGATGGGGAGGGAAGCAGCACTCAGGCTGGCAGGCAGCAGGCAGACAGGCAGACAGGCAGGCAGGCAGACAGGCAGACAGGCAGACAGGCAGACAGGCAGACAGACAGGCAGGCAGACAGGCAGACAGGCAGGCAGGCAGGCAGACAGGCAGACAGGCAGGCAGACAGGCAGACAGGCAGGCAGACAGGCAGACAGGCAGACAGACAGGCAGGCATAGTGCTAGAGCAATAGCTGAAAGTCCACATTGATTCATAAACTGCAGGTAGAAAAAGAGATTGGTCCTGGTGTGGGATTTTGAAGCCTCAAAGCCCACTCTGAGTGACACCCTCCTCCAATAAGGTTTTGATTGCTAATCCTTCCTCAATAGTCCACCACCTGGGAACCAAATATTCAAATATTTGAATCTATTGGGGGCCATTCTCACTTAGACCAATACAGTATTTTAGCTGTGTAGTTGTGTCTCTTGCTGCTGTAAAAAAATGCCTGGCAGAAGCTACTCAGGGAAGGAAGGAAGGAAGGAAGGAAGGAAGGAAGGAAGGAAGGAAGGAAGGAAAGGCTTATTTGGCTCACAGTTTCAGAGGCATTAGCCCAATGGCAGAGCGGGTCTGTCTGCGTCACTGAGACATGAGTAAGGCTGACTTGGTCACACAGCAGGAGGAAGCAAGAGACTTAGACCAGAGACACGGATGGGTGTAACCTTGGAAAGGCCTGTGACCTACTTCTGTCATCCAGACTCCACTCACCTAAAGACTCATGTGGTCAAATTTTAGATTCAAATCATAGCATTAAATATGTGTGTGTGTGTGTGTATGTGTGTGTGTGTGTGTGTGTGTGTGTATGTATGTATTCCCCGATATTAGAGAAAAAGTTACCAGATTAGGAAAGTATAAATAATACAAATGTTAGGCATCATGGTACCTGTCAACAGTAAGGAGGCTGAAGTAAGAGGATTTCAAATTCAAGGCTAGTGTAGGACCATAGTGAGACCCTGGCTCAGAAAAAAATACAATTCATGGGAAGAACCACTCACAAAACATAAAGGTCAGAGATAAGTGGAAAAATTGAAATATAATACTAAACAGTTGAACAGCTCATAAAGATCTAAACAGGTATCAGAATGGAAACATGAGGAAATGTACACAGATTTTCAGGTTAGGTAGCCTACACCTGTAATCCAAACTTGCGGAGAAGCTGTATCAGCAGTCCAGTAGGTCAAGATCACTTTCAGATACACAGTGATGTTGAGCCTAAGTAACTTGAGACTTTGTCTCAAAGCAACCAACAAAAAAAATAAAATATAAGTTGCAAATATATCAGGTGGAGAGTGGGGTTGAAAATGAAGGGGGAAAGAATGGAAAAATACAGAAGGGACAAGAACTCCACAAGAAGACCAAAGAGACAAGTAACCAAGGTCCATGGGGAATCATAGAGACTGAAGCATCATTCAAAGAGCATGCATGAACTGGACCTAGGCTTCCTACACATGTGTAAGCAATGGGCAGCTTGGTCATCATGTGGGTCCTCTAGCAAGTGGAGCGGAGGCTGGCTCTGACATGGACTCGGATACATTCTTTTTGACCACTTCCCCCTAAAGGGCTGTGGGGCCTGGCCTCAATGGAAGAGGATACACTCAGTCCTGATGTGACTCGATGTGCTGGAGTGGGATGCTACAAGGGGCTCCACTTTCTGACAAGAGGAAGGGGTAGGGGGAAGGGGCAGGAGGGTGGGACCCAGAGGAGGGGAGGGAGGGAGCTATGATCAGGATATAAAATGAATAAATAAATCAACTTACAAAAAAAGGATAAAAAGAAAAAAAGAAAAGAAAAGAAAGAGCCAGGTATGCCACCTGAAACAAACAAAACTGAAACATAAAATAGTGTAAGCAGAAACAGAAAAACTCATATAGCAAGCTTAAGAAATCTAAGTAAGTGCATTATTATCGGGGATATTTCAAGACAGAGATTGTACCCAGATAATTGAGATTCAGAATGTGTGAGGCAAATAATAAAAGAGTTACAAAAGAAACCAAGAAGCCTATAATCATAGCTGGAGATTTAACAGCAGACAGTGGACTAATGGGGACACAGACTTGAACATCGAAGTCACCGTGATCTGACACACATCCATAGAAAACTGCAGCCAAGAACAGCAGCAACACAATGCAGCTCACTTGGGAGGTTTGTCATAATGGGCCATTAATAATCCATACAATGTCTTAATGATCGTCAGAAAGCAGAGACTCTGCATGCTGTTCTCCGACAAACACATAATTAGAGATAGAAACTGAAAACAGTCCTCAGTGGTAAGCACTTGCCTGGTGTGTTCTTGCCTGGCTTCGATCCCTAGCACAAGAAAACACAGATAAATAGAGAATTTAGAAATGAAAGGTAATTGTTAGGCATGCTGGGACACAGTTGTATCCATGGAACTTGGGAAGCTGAGGCAGGAAGATCAAGTGTTCAAGTCAAACTGGACAATGTAGCAAGTTTAACATTAGCCTAGGCTCTATAAGACCCTGTTTCCAAAACAGAGAGATGGAGAGAAAGAGAGGAGAGAGTGTGCAGAGGGAAATCCCATAAGCAATACACCTTTAGACAAATCACAAATCAAAAATGAAAATTTAAATTATACAAATAGAAATGTGTATACATGCAATAATGAAACAATAATGTCATTTTTGATGCTAATATATGGATACTTAACAATTAGATTTGAAATGATTTATATTATGAAATGAAAATAAAAATATGTACATTAATTATTTCTGAACTAGGCCCATGAGGAGCTAGAAAATATAAAAAAATAAATATTACCAAAGAGGATGAGAATTTAAGAGACAAATAAATAATAAAGTAATCAGGAAAAGTAATAATGGAGAAACTAGATTCCTTTTGAAAACTACTCACAAATTACTAACAAAGCCAAACAAGAAAAGAAAACAGAACTCAGCAAGGTTTAATCTAAGGACTTGCCAAACCCTAGAGGCACAGCCAGAATAGTACAGATCCAGTAATGATGGATGGACTTGTGCCAACACATTTATTTTAAACCAACTTCCTTGAAAAATAAGACTTGAAAAAAACCTCCATAGACATATGTTGGTTGCATAAATTAAGTGTCTAATAAGAATATTGTCACTGACAAATGTTAAAACTTGGATGTTTCACCAGAAACTAAATAAATTATTTAAGGAATGAATAATATAATAGTCATGCAAGTGTTCACAAAATTTAGGAGGCAATAACATTCCCCAGAATGTTTTATGAGGCCAACATGATCCTCATAGTAAATCATGATAAAAATATTAAAAGAGATGAAATTTGAAACCAATAACTTTCCAGAATGTAGATGGGAAAATCTATACTAATATTATCAGAACAGTATCTAACTCTTTTGAATCCAACAATATAAATAAGAATAATATATCATGAAGAGGAAATTTGCATTTAGTATCAAAACTGAATTTAATGAATGTTAAAGGCCTCATACATGGTGCTTTTCCTTAAACTTACTCACGAGGAAAATTGTCTTGAAAGGCACAAATGTTACTTATCACACCTGATTGAAATGTTCCTCAGGTCAGGAGCAGTGAGTAAAAGCTACCTTCATCACTTTTATTAAACTTTTTTTTTCAGAAAGTTTTAGTAATCACTGTAATACAAATAAGGGATGTAAAGGACAAGAAGTGAAGCCATCTCTGTATATGGATGACTTTTCCTTCATAGGGAAGCCCAAGGAGATTCAGGGAAATAACTAGAAATAGTGGCCAAGTTTACCAAAAACACGAGCAAAAAGTTATGACAAAACCCATCTCTTTATTTATAAAATAGCATCAAATGATTGACAAGGATATTAATCAGCTAGCCATAGTTACAAGAGTGTCACATAAAACACTATAGCATAAATTAAAAAAAAGACTTGAAAATATCAACATGGAGGAATTCTATTTGTTAAGAAAAATTTAACTTAAAAGCATTTATGTTTGAATCATTAGAAAAGTCAACACTTTTTGTCGGTTCTTTCAAATTAATTTGCATAATTAGTACAATCCAAGTCAAACCCCCAAAAGATTCTTTGCAGATGTCCACAAATTCACTTAGAAACTTTATAGATGTTCATAAGGCAAAAATCCATTCTCTCCTTACAAACTAAACAATGTTTGGGAACCACCTCGGTGGCTTTGAAGGTAAGAGTGCTATAGCACAAGCAGGGTGACAGGACTCTGAGACCACGTGATGTGAACAGAGATGCAGCAGCAGACATCTGCAATTCCAGTACTCCCACAGAGAGCTGGGAGGCAGACACAGGAGAATCTCCAGAAACCGGTGGTCCACACAGCCTAGAGTATGAAGCACAGGAGCAGAAATAATGAGAGAGGAGCCTGCCTCAACAAGGTGGAAAGCAAAAGGCAGCTACATCCATGAGTTCAATGACTGGCATGACCATGTGACCCTCGGAGAGAGAGACAGAGACAGAGAGACAGACAGAGAGACAGACAGAGAGACAGAGAGAGAGGGAGAGAGGGAGAAGGGACAGAGAGAGAGAGAGAGAGAGAGAGAGAGAGAGAGAGAGAGGGAGAGAGGGAGGAGGGACAGAGAGAGAGAGTGCCATTAAAAATTGTTAAAGAACTAAACAATATTGGAAAAGACACAAAATATCCACGAGTCATGGCTAAAGCTGAAATGGCAAGTGACCAGCTCAGTAACTCCATCGCTTCCAGACTGAGGGGTTTGCTTGATGTCAACAGGCTGTTAGTGTGATTGGCGGGTGGAGGGAGGCTCCTTGGTCTTTGTGCTTCTTTTCCAAAAATGTTATTTAAAATTATATCTTATGATTACTTTGGTATAAAAACAAATGCATTGTGGGCTTCATATATTATGATAAACTTACTCTCCTCGTTTTTTATAAGTATTTAAAAAAAAAGGGTTTTCATCATCATGGGTGTACCCTCCTGGCCTTTGGCATCATTCCTTTTGCATGTTGTAGAATAACCAGCTATAACAGTAAGACTTCCTTTTGAGGTCATACTGCTTTTTAATATTTTCCTTACCCCCTCCCAACTTCCTGGCTCTCTCGACTCATCTTTTGCAGAGTGACAATGTGTACTTTCTTTCTTCACCCAGAATCCTAACCTCTTAAAATAATTTTCTAATAGAAAATTTCCTGCTTTCGGCAGGCAGTCTTTTAATTTTTCTCTGAGAGCAGTCTGACTCTTATTCATTTATCCTTTTGCAAGCAGAGCCCAACTTGACCAGAGTGCTTGTGCTGAACTGAGAAAGAGCAGTTGAATGTGCTCTGGGCTCTGAAGGAGAGCAGTGCTAATAGGCTTCGTGTTCTCTTAACTCGAGCCAGATGAAAAAGCCAGCTCTGGAGAGAATTTAAAAATAAATGTGAGTAGTCACCTCATTTCATACGTTAAAATCACATTAGGATGATTTGAGAACATAATAACTTATCTTTTTCCTAGTTCTAAGAACAAAGAACTCTGAGGCTACTGGCTTTTCTGGAAGTGTAAGGAACCCAACTCTGTTTAAAGTACGCTCTGGGATTCTGTGAGCTATGCTTGTCCTATGCACCGATTGGGGCTGGGGTACCCGGAAGTGAGGGAAGCAGCGCATCCGTCTTTCAAAAGTTTCTCCTTTACAGGGGAGATGAGCCTGGCAATGAATAATGAGTATCAACTGTGGGAACTCTACCATTCATGAACACAGCACAGCAAGGAGGGCTGCAGGGACATCCTGAATTAGATCCTCATGTGAGCATCGTCATACCCCACAAGCATGCCCGGTGCAGTCGGACATATACTGGGTACCCAAAGTGTCACCTGAATTTGTGAAACTTGACCATCCAACTCTTCTCATAGCTTGGTAATCTACCGGCAAGCCTTTAGAGAAGTAATTATGCAAACCAGAAGATCGCTTCTGTCTGCTTCAGTTGTACAACTCTTGAGAAAACGTTCTAAAGAAATGATTTATTTTTTTTTAAGGTCTGAAAGAGTGGGCAGTGAGATAGCTCAGCAGGTCAAGGTGGTGGCTGGTAAGACTGTGACGTGAATTCAATCCCTAGAACCCACATGATGAAAGGAGAGAATGGACGTGTGGCAGCTATCCTCTGCCTCCACGAACATGCTGTGGCATGTGTGTGCGTTCACGGGCACACACATACACACAAAACGAACAAATAAAGAGATGCAATAAAAATGTTAAGAGATAAGAATTAGCGTCTTATTCAGAAACTTTCCCCATGATTGTCAAAGATGATAAAACATTATAATATTGTATGTAACTTACAGAATAAGATGGGCATGTCGTGGTGTCATGAGAAAACAGCTGTGTGGAAAACCGCATCGTAATAAAGCTAGACTTGAACACACAATCCATTTACCTTAGTTGACAGACAATAGTGCACTACCATGTCTAAGACAAATGGCCTTTTAATGAAATGTATCAAAAGTCAAAACTAATGCAAAAATTTCAGGATAAAATATCAAATTTTAAATGAATTTATCAATATAGTCAAAATCAGTCAGAAAATTCTACATTCTTCATTGAGCAACCAACACCAGTGCCCAGTGAGGTTGTGGTATTAATACTTGTTCATTGAGTTTTAAACTATACTATTGAATGGGGAAAATACCAACAATACAGTACCAATTATCTAAAATAAAAGACACAAACAATATTTTTAAACATGCACTCTGTAATTATGTCTATATTTAACACAGAATTCAAAATAGTAGTTATATACCAACATTATTAAAAGGACACATTTTGGAATCTAGGTCATATTGGAGGTTAAATTTGTTACAAGTTAAGTAGTATGTTTATTTTAGGGTTCTTTTTGTCTTATATACAAATATGTAAGGGGGATTGAAGTAGATAAGTATTATGAATCAATTTATAACACCTAAGTGCTTTATACATAAATATGTTTTACATATGCCATATTAGCAGAAAATGGATGTACATATAAATATATCTTTACTGACTTTCAAAGCAAATCATAGGGATTGTGGATGGTCATTATAGCAACTGTGACTCTCGTACCACATTCTGGTAACTGTAGAGTGTAATAGTATCTTTCTATTGGTCAGATCTATGCTGAGAAACATTTAAGCAAACCCTAAGTCCTATTTGGAAGCCGTAGAACACATTCCCCATTTTCTCAGGCTTGAAGTTAAGTGTCTTCACATTGCTCAGCAGTTTATTGTGTTCCAAGTGGATAACCGAAGAAAGCCGAGGCACTGTGGTGTACTAAGCCTTTGATCTCAACTGTGATGGATGAAGCTCCTCACCGGTTGTGCTGACATTCTTGCTCACTTTCCTTTATACATCTTGACCTGAATTGTAGTGACAACAGCAGCTTTTGACAATTGATTCAACCCTACATCAAACATGAAAGAGTGGATCTGAGAAAACACTTCTCTGGGATTTCTACTACATGAGATTAGAGTAATCCTATTGTGTTTAAGCTTAAGCATAACAAGCCTTTCGAAGGGTTGAGCTGGCATGGCAACCTCTCAGACTTTCTGATGTGAGTTTCTATGAAAACCTCCGTGAATGGGAGACAGTTTGGAGTGGGCCAGGTGTCACTTTGACAGTCAAGGCAGTTATTATGAGTAAGACTCAGATGGCATTGAAACAGCAGGTCGAGTTAGTCAATGCTGAAAATCATTCCCAGGTTAATGTCATGATGACCCAGTCTGTCTCTGCAACAGGTAAGTGCAACAGTCCTGGAGAAAAAGCTTATGCCAGGGACCAATAACAGCAGGAGCTGCTTGTGGGATCTTTGTACTTCTTGTTCTGCTGTGTGTCTTCTTCCTGGCACTGCCTTTCTGTCAGGGTGTGGTTCTTAAAACTACCATCCATTCCTCCCTCTCTCCTTGCTACACTAATATATGATAATCATCACTTTAAAAAGAAGCAGAGAAGTAAACTCACATTAATGTGTGTCACTGCAATAAGACGCTAGCTATTCCTCATCAGTGTTTTTCTGGTATAACTTCAGTCCTTCCCTAACCCAAGGACTCCTCTAAGTGGTCTTGCTTAGTGCCTGCCTTCTCCAGGTGTAGTGTAAGCTGCTAGAGGCAGAGAGCTTCATCATTGTCTAACATCCAGCAAGTCTCAGATATAGCCAACTTCAGCTCAGCCATCAATGGCACTCAGTAGCCCTTCCTAATAAGGGTGGAGGAAAGATGATGACTGCAATAGAAACGCCAACATAAAAAAAGAGCAGTCATCTAAGACAAAGAACACTCAATGTTCTTGTTTTCACAGCTGCTGATTGGCATTTCTTCTTTCCTTAGTTTCATAACTCTTCTTTCCACGTTTTTGTTCTTGTTCAAACCAATAAGGCAGTCATATAACTCTCTGTGTGGGAGTCACTACCTTCGTTGCCTCTGCAACATTCTTTCTGTTTATATAATCTTCCTTTATTTTATACAAACATCGATTAAAACACAGAAGATGACTTAGAAATTTGCCAAGATAATGTCAATTCAAAAAACGGATATGGTAATCTACTGAGAGGTGTTGGTAGTTTTCATTATTATTTAGGATTCTGCCCATATTATCCAGTGACAGAATCTTAAAAATACTTTAACTGAAATTTAGTACTAAATAACGTATATGTTGTCCAAATCTTGAAATGTTGGTTTAATTAAAAGTTTGAGAGCCATTTTAATAACATGTCCATTCTGATTGAAAAATAACAGCAATCAAAATAAATAAATAAATAAACAAACTAACTAATAAATAAATAAAACCTTCTGCCATTTCTCATTTTCCTTTCAGGTCAAGGTAGGACTTCTATATCCAGCAAGACTTTCTAAGGTCTGCATTCTGAGAGTCTGGCATCATACAGCAAACTGCCCTCCTGCTGACTTGTGACCTAGAAATGTGTTACCATGATAGCTCAAAAGACCTCAAGTATTAAACTTGTGTTAAAATGTTTCCCAACCAGTAGAGCTCCAGGGGCTACTAATAATAAGTGATATAAATACCATTATATGAGTATAATTATGTAATATGTATGCACCATTATATTTGTATCATTGTGCTTCCTGTATAGACACAAAATCTGTGTTCTGGCATATTTTCTGATATTTAAGTATAATATGCTATAGTACATAAAAATGCAGATATACTTAGAAGTGTGTGTCTCAAGGTATTTAAATTTAAATCATAGCACTGTAGGTGAAGAGACAAGCATCATAAGAACTCAAGAAATTAAATGCCAAGAAACCAAATAATCCAATCAAAAAACGGGGGACAGAGCTAAATAGAGAATTCACAAAGGAGGAATCCCTAATGGCTGAGAGACACTTGAAGAAATGCTCAACATCCTTAATCATCAGAGAAATGCAACTCAAGATGACTCTGAGATTCCATCTCACACCTGTCAGAATGGCTAAGACCAAAAGCTCAAAAGACAGCACATGCTGGCGAGGGTGTGGAGAAAGGGGTACCCTACTCCATTGCTGGTGGGAGTGCAGGCTTGTGCGACCACTATGGAGGTCAGTATGGCGATATCTTAGAAAACTTGGAATAGTTTGCCTCAGGATCCAGCCATACCACTTCTGCGTATACACCCAAATGACTCCTCACGGAATCATAAATAGTTTCCTCATCTATGTTCATAACAGCCTTATTTGTAATAGCTAGAAACTGGAAACAACCCAGATGTCCCTCAACTGAAGAATGGATTAAAAAAACTGTGGTACATCTACACAATGGAATATTACTCAGCTATCAGGAACAATGAAATTATGCAATTTGCAGCTAAATGGATGGAACTAGAGAAGCTCATCCTGAGTGAGCTAACCCAGACTCAGAAAGATGCACATGGCATCTATTCACTTATAGTAGGATTTTAGCCATAGAGTACAGGATATCGATACTACAACCAACACACCAAAGGGAACATGGACATAG
>CAJQZJ010004767.1:3435094-3484578 GCA_907164525.1 Lophiomys imhausi
ACCTACACACAAATAAGAAGTAAAATAAATTTAAAAACCAATTAGTAAGGAATATTATTTAGGCTCATTCATTCATTCTAGTATTGTATTCTTTTCTTGTAGCTCATACACTTTACCTAAGTTCCCAGAGTTTTTAGATGAATGATCTTTAGCATTATCATGAAGCTTGAAACAGAGGCTGTACACAGTGACTAAATACTGAAAAGTTTCTACAAACATCTAGGTCTGAAAAGAGGAAAGCAAACAGTTAGGATCTCTGCTGTAGCATCCATTCTTACTCAACAGAACACTGTGACCCAGGGCATAGAAGGACAGAAATACTTTAGGCAATTTCTGTTTTAAAAAAATACAGACTAGTTTGAAGCCACTGACCCTCTCCCATGACTTCATACAAGTAAGTAACAAGAAAAAAAAATGAAGTTGCAAATATGTTAGAAAGGGGTGAGATAGCATTCAGTTAAATATCATGTTCCAAAATCATGCAGGGTCTAAATTGACAGCTGAAAATGTTACATTTATGACACATCCCAGGACGCAGGACTCTTTTTCTGATTTCTCTTCAATTTCATCCATCCAAGCCTTTGTCCAGATAGCTGAACTGCTTGTTCCAGGTCATCAAACCCCTAGTGACTGAAACTCTTGATGTCAGGCTGAGAAAGGACATGGCTGGGACCAGGATGCAGCTCAGCTGGTAGTATTTACACTGCGCTTTAATTCAAGCATTGCACAAATTAGCCTTGATGGTGAGCATTGTGATGCTAAGCCTTAGGAGTCAGAGGCAGAAGAATCAGATATTCAAGGCCATCCTTGGATTCACGGTAAATTTGAGGCCAATCTGAGATTCATGAGACCTTATTGCAGAAAAGAAAAAAAAAAGGATATAACTGGCCTCCAATTTCAGTTTATGTGGCAAAAAAAGAACTGTTATGTTCACACATGTCCATATGCATCCACGATTCCTTAAAAAGCGTGCAATGTGCCTCTTGCCATGTTGAGTATAAGCAGAACACACCTGGGATACAGGACTTGGAGGAATACAGCTGGCCTGACCTGGAAGTCTCCACCCTGAGGACTAAGTGTCATTGTTTCCAAAGATGTGATGCAGGCTTCCGAGGGAGACAAACAAGCCACGGTCCTACTCAGCTGTAGCCTGTGAACCACAATGACCAGCCTCAAAGACATAACAGTGACCCTAATATCTTGGGAAAAGCAACAGAGGGTAATTGCACTTCAGGTTCACTAAATGGGAGGGAATTTATGCTTTTTACTGCAAAGTTAGCCAGCTATCCATGGCTGCTGAGGCCATGGACCCTAAAGGGGACTCTACTCCTGCCACTTTCCCAAACCAATATAATTATAGCTGCATTTTTAATGTACTCCCTTATGTCCAAAGGTAAGTAGAACTCTCACTCCTCACAAAGAGTTCTTTGTACAGCAGAAAGAGACTAGTACAGAAAACCACAACTTGTCAAAATGTAGAGACACCAACTCTGGTTGGTAGTGAAGCCCTTCAATGGTTAAATTCACGTGTCAATATTAACACAGTCTTTAAAATTGAAAACAAACTCTTCTCTCATACAATACAACCTGACTGCAGTTTCTCCTCCTATTCCTCCTAGACACACTCACACACATGCGCACGCGCACAAACCCCACCTACTCTCTCCTCCAGATCCACTCCTGCTTTGCTTCTTCTTCAGGAAAGAATAAGCCTTCAAGAGATGGCAAACTGAACAAAACCAAGATACAACAAGACAAAGCAAAAGAGTTCCTTTTGAGACTGGACAAGAAATCCAATAGGAGAAGAAAGTCCCAAGAACAGGCAAAAGAGTCAGAGACAACCTGCTCCCACTGTTAACAGTCCCACAAAAACACCATGCTAAGCCATAACATATACACAAAGGTCTTGATGGACACCCATGCAGGTCCCTTGCTTGCTGCTTCAGTCCACAGACCCAGAAAGGTTAGGAAAAGAGGAAGGCTCGGGGGGAGGGGGTATGCATTGGCTTCCATGGAAAGGGAAAATAGAGTAAATATTGTGGGTGGACTGGTGGTGGGTAGAGATAGGAGCAGGAAGGATCAGGTTGGGGAGTGAGGAATGAACAAAGAGAATGCAGGGAAAGACAGCTGGAAATGGTGAGCACTGGCTTGGGAACTAATGCAGTGGAAACTTTCTGAAATCTATGAAGGTGACCCTCTTGAGGACTCCTAGTAATGGAGGATATGGAGTCTGAACTGGCCATCTCTTATAGTCAGGGAAGCCTTCCAGTGGTGGGACTGGGTTACAGTCGGTTTAGTTTTTAGCTGAAGAGATCAAACAATGGAGGAATGTTTCACTTGCTTTCCATCCTTGCCATCATGAGCTGTCATTTGTGTTATTGATCTTAGCCATTTTGTCAGGTATAAGAATCTCAAAGTCGTTTTGATGTGCATTTCTCCGATGGCTATGGATGTTGAACTTTTCTTTAGGTGTTTCTCAACCATTTGAGGTTCCTCTATTGAGAATCTCTGTTTAGATCTGTATCCCATTTTAATTGGATTATTTTTTTGATATCTAATTTCTTGAGTTCTTTATATGTTTTGGATATTAACGGCTGCTGCTTTGTCCAGTTGATGGTGTCCTTTGCCTTACAAAAGCACAGTCTTCTTTCACTTTCAAATTTCAAATTTTTCATAACCTTCCCCATGTCCAGACACTATTTTCTAGGACTCTCTGAATCTCTGGATGGCACATGACCCTCCATTTCTATTGTATGTAGATGAGTAATTGGAGGAAAGGATGATCAGTGGGTACTAAGTTATACCTAGATAGGAGGATAGGATGGACTAGGTTCAGAGGTGGACCCATCCAGCTATAGACCCCACCTAAAATATACTTCTAATTCCAAGTTAGATAATTACACATATACAAAGATGATCTAAAAATGTTTAGATTCTCATAATAACTCTGATTGTAGAGATTTGTGTGTGACTCACACAGGCAAGAGGATGGTTTCAAAGATCAAGAAAAACAATTGACTGGGAGCTATTACAAGGACAAAGAAGGAAGGGGTACAGCTATTGATGGTGTGGATAGGAAATGTGTCCCATATCTATATCATTAGAGCTCTTCTGTCTCTGGTTTTGTTCTGTTGACAGGATCTTCTTTCTGTTGGCTGGTTTTAACTTCGGGCTATATTGTCTAGTGATGTATCTGTTGAGTTCTGCTCACACCTTGTGTAGATTGAATGGCCTAAGTCAAAAGTTATAAGTGGAATTTAGGGTAAAGTATAGTATTAAAGGCCTCATTAACAAGACCCTGGTTTATATGTTTCATCTCAGACCTTTCTTTGTGTTATAGATTAAATTATGTATCTTGAGTCTAGCATAAGCCATTCCTGGTGCTAAGTTTTTGAAACATTTTTATTCTGGGCTGCTAATTGAATGTGTCACCCAGTGTTAGATACACTTTTAGGAGCATTGAGAAGAAACACTGATGCCCTGTGAGATACAATGGCCCATTGGGTAGTCACTGGTGTGGAAGAGCAGTTACTATATCGTATGAAGAAATCACGCTCCTAAATTCAGATGACTCATTATGTTCTTATAAAATGGCACTGGTGTTCCTGCTGTCTATACCTCTGTCACCAAAACCAATCCAGACCCTCAAGAGTATGAGGGAAACACCTGGAGAACACCTGTGGTAGTCAATGGCTTACATACTCACTGCCATGAGAAAGGTGGGACTCTGGATGCTTCTTATTTGAAGATCCTTTGAAGAAGAGAATTATATGAGCAGAGTGGAGACAACCTCTGACCACCAAAGTAGTCCAGCAAGCATCAGAAAGGAGGAAGGAAGGAAGAAAGGAAAGAAGGAAGGAAGGAAAAAGAAGGGAAGGAGAGCATAGAAGGAAAGGAAAGAGGAAAGGGGAAAAAAGAAAACCCATAACACAGTAAGACTAAACAACACAAATCACAACAGCAATACTCTCTGAAAAACAAGTCTACAATTAGAACCAATTAGAAATCCAGTATTTATTAAAATAATCTACTCCCAAAAGATGACTTGATGCTGACTTTGAGCCTCGGCAAACTATGCCTTAAATTAACTTTAATACCTGATGAAATGTGCAAAATGCTAACACTCCATGGTCTTCATCCACAGTGTAGTTTACATTACAGTCTTGTCTGAAGATCTCATTAAATGTAGACACAGCACACTATCCTCTTAGAGAGTTATGAAACATATGTAGGGGACCGAAGAATGCCCCACCATACTCGTTGGAACCATTGCCTTGCCAAAATTCCTCATGGTCAAGAAAAACTTTACCTTAAAACAGTCCATTGGTCCATTGTGGGTGTAGATGTTTTAACCCAGCAACTAGCAAATGAAAATTAAAGTATTAACATCTATAGTGTGAATATTAAATAGGACCCTGTGGGTCATCCTTCCATAGTTAGGAGCTGAAGAACTTAACTAAATCTGTTAATTAACAAAGCTAATTAACAAAGAGGTGATGACCTTCATTACTTCTGGCTTGTTCATAAAGCTGGAAAAAATTAGCATTGACGTATCAACCTTTAACACATTACTAGCACCATGTTACCATCTGCTAAAGTACTCATATTCAAAATGTTTTAAAGTTTTTTAGCTCCATCCAATTAGCAATTTATAGGTATTTTGGTATTCTATTTAACTATTTCTGGTGCAACATGTGTGTGTATATGCACATGTACATTTATTTAAGCGGATTTGCAAGTGTGGGAAGGTCAGAAAACAACTCCTGGTGTCAGTTCTTGGATGACATCTTCTTTGAGACAGGATATGTTTTTTTTTTCTGTTGTGTATGTCAGGATTTCTGACTTCTGAGCTTCCAAGGAGTTTCTAGTCTCCCCTAACTTCCCCTCAGAATAGTTCTGGGATTACAGATACTTACGCTGTATGTCCAACTTGTACCTGTGCCCTAGATTTGAACTCAGTTCTTTGAACTCAGGCAATTATCTTTGCCCGCTGAGGCATCTTTCAAGCCCATATCCTGACATTTAAACTTGCTTGATGTTAGAGTTGATTTTAACAGCCTTTCACTAAAATTATGTTCATCTTCAAAATAGCATGACAACATTGCCTGCCAAGTCCCTCTGTGCACTCTGTGTGCCATCTCCCAGGCCCCAGCTTCACCTGCAATTCCAGAGGCTGGCAGGACAGCCATCAGGGACTACCCGAGTCCTGCATCCATAGGGGACTACCAGTTCTCCCTTATCCCCAAAGGCTACCCAGGACAACAGAGGCCTGCTGCCATCAGGGACTACTAGATATACCGGCAATCCCAGAGGCCCACTGGCATCAGGGTCCACCAGGCCTGCCAACACCAGTGAAAAAGAGATGGCTAAAAGCCAGCATAAGAGCACAATCAACAAAACTCAGGGCAATCTGGCACCACCGGAACCCATATCCTAATATACCTGAAGCACAAAAAAACAACCTTAAATCTAATCTTATGAAGATGATAGAGGCACTTAAAGAGGAAATGAATTAATCCTTCAAAGAAATACAGGAAAATACAATCAAACAAATGAAAGAAATGCCTAAAACTGTTCAAGATCCGATAATGGAAATGGAGGCAATCCTGGAGATGGAAAACATAGGAAAGAAACAGGAAATACATACACAAGCATCACCAACAGAATATAAGAGATGGGAGAGAGAATCTCAGGTTTAGAAAATACTATAGAAGAAATTGATACATGGGTCAAAGAAACTGCTAAATCTAAAAAGTTTTTAACACAAAACTTTCAGGAAATTTGGGACATTATGAAAAAAACAAATCTAAGTATCTTTCAACCAACCCATTACTACAGAGGATACTAGAAAGAAAACTCCAACACAAGGGCTTAACTACACCCAAGAAAACACAGGAAATAAGTAATTTCATACAACCAAAATCAAAAGAATAGAATCACACACACACACACACACACACACACACACACACACACACACACACTACCACTACCACTACAACCACCATAAAACTAACAGGAATTAACAACCATTTGTCATTTGGTCACTGATATCTCTCAACGTCAGTGGACTCAATTCCCCAATAAAAAGACAAAGGCTAACAGAATGGATGCATAAACAGACTCATTCTGCTGCACACAAGAAACACACCTCAGCAACAAAGATAGACATTACCTCTGAGCAAAGGGTTAGAAAAATATTTTCCCAACAAACAGACCTAAGAAGCAAACCAGAGTAGCCTCTAATATCTAAGAAAATAGATTTTCAACCTAAGCTAATCAAAAGAGATAGGAAGGACACTTCATATTCTTCAAAGGAAAAAAAATCCACCAAGATGACATCTCAGTTCTGAACATCTATTCCCCAAATACAAGGGCACCCAAATTTATAAAAGAAACATTACTAAATCTTAAATCACATATTGATCCCCAAACATCATTAGTAGGGGACTTAAACACCCCACTCTCACCAATGGACAGGTCATCCAGACAGAAGTTTAATAGAGAAATAATTAAACTGACATTTTGAATCAAATTGACCTAACAGATATCTGAAGAACATTTCACCCAAACACAAAGGAATGTATTGTCTTCTCAGCACCACACAGAACATTCTCCAAAATTGACTATACATATACTCAGTCACAAAGCTAGCCTCAACAGTACAAGAAGATTAAAATAACTCTTTGTATCTTATCAGATCACCATGGATTAAAACTGGATTTCAACAAGAACAGAAACATCAGAAAGACTACAAACTCATAATAACAGAACAACTCTCTCCTCAATGACCTCTGGGCCAGGAATGAAATAAAGAAACAGAAGACTTTCTAGAATTCAATGAAAATTAATGCACAGCATACCCGAATTTATGGGACACAATGAAAATTGTGCTAAGAGGAAAGTTTCAAGGGTTAAGTGGCTTCATAAGGATATTGGAGAGATCACATACTAGCAACTTAACAGCACATCTGAAAGCTCTAGGACAAAAAGAAGCAAACACACCCAAGAGGAGTAGATGGCAGGAAATAATCAAACTCAGGGGTGAAATAGAAAAAAAAAAGAGAACAATACAGAGAATCAAGTAAACTAAAAGCTGGTTCTTTGAGTAAATTAAAAAAAATAGACAAACCTTTAGCCAAACTAACTAAAAGACAGAGAGATAATATCCGAATTAATAAAATCAGAAATGAAAAGAGTGAAATAACAAGAGACACAGACGAAATCCAAAGAATCATTAGGTCTTACTTCAAAAGCCTTTATTCCACAAAACTGGACCATCTATGTGAAATGGACAATTTTCTTGATAGATTTCCCTTACCAAAGTTAAATCAAGATCAGGTTAACAATCTAAAAAGCCATATAACCTATAAGGAAATAGAAGCAGTCATTAAAAGTCTCCTAACCAAAACAAATAAAAAACAAACAAGCAAACAAAAAATATTACCAAGGGCCAGATGGTTTCAGCCCAAAATTCTACCAGACTTTCAAAGAAGAGCTGAAACCAATACTCCTCAAACTATTCCACAAAATAGAAACAGAGGGAACACTGTCAGACTCATTCTATGAAGCTATAGTCACTCTGATGCCTACAGCATACAATGATACAACCAGGAAAGAACTTCAAAACAATCCTCCATGAACTTTGATGTTAAAATTATCAACAAAATACTCACAAACTGAATCCAAAAACATCACCATGATCAAGTAGGATTCATCTCAGTAATGTGGGATGGTTCAATATATGAAAATCAATCTATTTAAACCACCAGATAAATAGACTGAAAGAAAAAAATCACATGATCATTTCACTAGACGCTGAAAAAGCCTTTGACATAATCCAACACCCCTTTGTGATAAAAGTCTTAGAATGATCAGGATACAAGGCACATACCTAAACATAATAAAGACAATATTCAGTAAGCCTATAGCCCACATCAACTTAAATGGAGAGAAACTTAAAGCAATTCAATTAAAATCAGAGAAGAGAAAAGGCTGTCCACTCTCTCCATGGCTATTCAACATAGTACTTGAAGTTCTGGCTAGAGCAATAAGACAACTAAAGAAGATCAAGGGGAAAATATTGAAAAGGGAGAAGTAAAGGTATCTCTATTCACAGAAGATATGATAGTATACATAAATGATCCCAAAAAATCTACCAGAGAACTCCTACAGCTGAAAAATACTTTCAGCAAAGTGGCTGGTTACTAAACTAACTAGAAAAAAAAATCAGTAGTCTTTTTATACAAATGATAAATAGGCTGAGAAATGAATTAGGGAAACAACATGCTTCACAATAGCCTCAAATAATATAAAATATCTTGGTGTAACTCTAACCAAGTAAGTGAAAGACATGTATGATTAAAAACTTCAAGTCTCTGAAGAAAGAAATTGAAGAAGATATGAGAAAATGGAAAGATCTCTCATGTTCATGGATAGCTAAGATTAACATAGTAAATATGGCCATCTTACCAAAAGCATTCTACAAATTCAATACAATTCCATTAAATTCTAAAACAATTCCTTACAGACCTTGAAACAGCAATTTTCAACTTCATATGGAAAAATAAAAAATAATAATAAAAAGCTCAGTGGAAACAGTCCTGCACAATAAAGAACTTCTGGGGGTATCACCATTCTTGATTTCAAGTTGTACTACAGAGCAATAATAATAAAACAAACACATGGTATTGGCATAAAGACAGACAGGCTATTCAATGTAATCAAATCAAAGACTCAGAAATAAACCTACACATCTACAGACACTTGAGTTTTGACAAAGAAGCCAAAACCATACAATGGAAAAAAGAAAGCAACTTCAACAAATGGTGCTGGTCTAACTGGATGATGCATGTAGAAGAATGTAAATTGATCCATATTTATCACCCTGCACAAAACTCAAGTATAAATGGATCAAAGTCTTCAACAAAAAAACTGGATATATTAAATTTAATAGAAAAGAAAGTGGCAAACAACCTTGAACACATTGGTACAGGAGACAACTTCCTGAACAAAACACTGATAGCTCAGGCACTAAGATCAACAATTAATAAATGGGACCTTATGAAACTGAAAAGCTTTGTAAGGCAAAGGACACTTGAAAAGGACAAATGTCAGCCTATGGACTCGCAAAAGATCTTCACCAACCCTACATCTGACAGAGGGCTAATATCCAAAACATATAAAGAACTCAAGAAATTTAATAACAACAAAGCAAATAATCCAATTAAAAAATGGGGAACAGAGATAAACCAAGAATTCTCTACAGGGGAATCTCTAATGGTAGAGAAGCACTTAAAGAAATGCTCAATTTTCCTAGTCATCAAGGAAATGCAAATTAAAATGACTCTGAGATTACATCTTACACCCATCAGAATGGCTAAGTTCAAAATTCAAGCAACAGCACATGCTGATGAGGGTGTGGAGAAAGGGGAACACTCCTCCATTGCTAGTGGGAGTGCAGGCTTGTGCAACTACTTTAGAAATCATTCTGGTGCTTTCTCAGAAAATTTGAAATAATTTTACATCAAGATCCAGCTGTACCACTCCTGGGCATATACCTAAAAGATGCTCTACCATACCACAAGAACATTTCCTCAACTATGTTTATAAAAGTTTTACTTGTAATAGCCAGAAACTGGAAACAACCCAGATGTCCTTCAACTGAAGAATGGATAAAGAAAATGTGCTACATTTACACAATGGAATATTACTCAGCTATTAAAAACATGGAAATCATGAAATTGCATACAAATGGATGGAACTAGAAAATACCATCCTTGAGTGAGATAACCCAGACCCAGAAATACACACATGGTATGTACTCATTCATAAGTAGATATTAACCATATAGTACAGGATAACCATACTACAATCCACAGATCTAAAGAAGCTAAGTAAAAAGGAGATCCTGAGGGAGGATGATTAAATTTCACTCAGAAGCAGAAATAAAATAGGCATCAGAAGTGAATGAAGAGGGGGAACTGTGTGGGAGAGGTGGTGGCTAAGGGAACAAGGATAGGGGTCAGAAGTGGGGAGAGAAAAGGTGGAACGCGAGAGGGCTGGGAGAGAGAAGAGAATGGATGGGGGGCATCTCTGGGAGAGCTGGAGACCCTTCATGGGATAGACTCCTGAGAGGACATGGGAGTAACTCTAGTTGAGACTCCTAGCAGCTGTGGATATGGAGACTGAAGTGTCTACTTCCTATAGCCTAGTATCACTTCCAATGGAGGCAGGGGGACACCAACCCACTCACACAACTTTTAACCCAAAATTTGCCCTGCATACAAGATGTACAGCGATAAAGATGGAGCAGAGATTGAGAGAATCGTCAACCAATGACTGGCTCAACTTGAGACCCACCCCATGGGAGAAATCCAACCCCTGACACTACTAATGATATTCTGCTATGCTTGCAGAAAGGAGCCTAGCATAACTATCGTTTGAGAGGCTTCATCCAGCAGCTGATGGAAACAGATGCAGAGATTCAGAGCCAAATATTAGACAGAGCTTGGGGAGTCTTGTGGAAGATTTGTGGGAAACATACAGGGATGTGTAGGGACAAGAACTCCACAAGAAGACAGAGTCAACTAACCTGCCCATGAAGGCTCATGGAGACTAAACCACCAAGCAAAGAGCATTCATGGACTGGACCTTGACCCCCCTACACATCTATAGCTGATGGGCACCTTGGTCTTCAAGTGGATGCCCTAGCAATTGGAGCAGGGGATGCCTCTAACATGGATTCTATTGTTTGCTTTTCAGTCACTTTTCCCTGGCTGGACTGCCTTGTCTGGCCTCAGTGGAAGAAGATGCACTTAGTGTTGATGCAACTTGATGTGCCAGGGAGGGTTGGGGGAAGGAGACGGGGAAGAGGATGCAAGGAGATAAGGGAGAGGGGCAGGGCTGTGGTTGGGATGCAAAGTGAAAATATAAATGAGAAAAAAAATCTGAAAAAAAAATCCCAAGATAGCATAACACATTTATAAAGGGTCAAGTCATGTACCCCAACCACTGGTACCCAGAATGCAAATAAATTTGCAGAGAGAGTCTTTCAAAAAGCAAATGGGATCAATTGAAGACTTATGAGTGGGCTCTAGCCTGACAAGACTTATGTCCACTTGAGGAAGTTCTGGAGAAAGAGACAACACACTCACACACATACACACACACAGAGAGAGAGAGAGAGAGAGAGAGAGAGAGAGAGAGAGAGAGAGAGAGAGAGAGAGAGAGAAAAGAAGAAGAAGAAGAAGAAGAAGAAGAAGAAGAAGAAGAAGAAGAAGAAGAAGAAGAAGAAGAAGAAGAAGAAGAAGGTCTATAAGCAGACCTAAGAGAATGTGGCCCTCAGGAAACCAAAGAGAGAAACGTCAGGGGAAACTGAGCCTTCTGGCTTGTTGGAGTTCCACCTAATAGGCTCTCAGAATGTGAACCCCTACAAGGAATTTGCTCCCTGCTTTGATACCTGAGGGAGGTAGATTTACAAACACATGTAGAAGTTCTCAGGTTAGCCCACCTGTGGCCCTCATAAAACTTCAAGCAAGGATCTTTTTCTGTGGAAGATCTGGGAAATCCTCTGTTTTTCTTAGGAAATCTAATTATGCCAATAATTTTGTATCTCTTGTGTGTGTGTGTGTGTGTGTGTGTGTGTGTGTATGCTTTTGTGTGCCTGTGGTGTGTGTGAGTGTGGGTGTGTGTCTGTGTGTCTGCATGCACATGTCTGTGTGTGCCTGTGTGTGTCTGCATATATCTCCTCCACACACATGCAAATTCCCATAAATGAATGTACATGTGCATGTGAACATGCACATATATATCACACACAGGAATAATAATATAGAATACTAAAACACCTAAAAGTTGCAAACTTTAAACATTATGGATATTAATACATTAGCAGATGGGTGTGTTAAAAGTTGGTAAGGCAATGTTAATGTGTTTCAGCTTTATGAACAAGCCAGAAATAATGAAGGTCATCACCCCTTTGCTAATTAGTTATTACAGGTTTAGTTAAGTTCTTCAGTTAGTAACTATGGAAGGATGACCCATAGGATTCTATTTAATATTCACACTGTAGATATGGTACATATCTTCTGTGGGAGGGGAGAGACAGACAGATAGATGCACAGACAAAGGCAGACACACAGAGACAGAAAGGGAGGAAGAGGGAGAGACAGAGACAGAGAGGCAGAGGAAAAGGGCGAGGAAGAGGGGGAGAGACACTGTGTGACTGCCACCCATATTGACATACAAATTACATCTGAGTGAAGTCTGCTTGCTTTATCTATTTTCAATTTATTTTTTGAGAATATCATACATATGTACAAAGGAATATGATATATTTCTCCCATTTACTCCCTCCATTTTCCCTGGATTCTCCCTAATACATTCTTATTCCAACTTTACGTTCTTTTAAAATCAAATGACTCACTAAGCTAATTAGAGTTGCTCATAGGTGCATGGGTGTGGGGCCATTTACTGAAGCACAGACAACCTCTCATAGCCAAACCCCCAAAGAATGAGCAGCCGCCCAAGTATTCAAAGTGAACATGCTGCCCACTGAATGAGAATCCATTGGTTTAGAACTCCCTCCAAGTACATATGTATTAGATACTGCTCCAAAATGCTTCAGTACAGCTGTTCTCCAAACTAACATAGCTGTGTTGGTTTTATTCCTTTTAAGCTATGACAATACTCTTCTACTATTTCATAATGGCAATGGCCACCAGAACACTTACTGGCATAGCTGGACATCCTTCAATTGTCTACCCTTTTGTCAGTGACCATCCGCCTTTCCTTCAGAGATCTGTCACCACTGGCTTATAATGTTATCTCTGGAAATAACACACTTAGCCTCTGTCTGCTCACAAAAAAAAAAAACTGCTGCTCTGATTTTATGTCATTTTGTGGCTAAACGAAAAGTGTAGAGTTTTCTTTTTACTGATGCTACTTAGTGTTTACTGAGATTTCCTATGTGTGGGTTCATGTGCAATTATCTCTCAGAGGTTGTCTCAGTTGTTGTTCCCTTTCTTCCATGTCCTCTATTCTGATTTTCTAACAATTTCTACAACTCATATTGGACTTTTGTTGTTATTGAGCTCAGCAATATACTAGAAAATTACAGGAAAGTGTTTTGTTTAAGGTCTAGTTAAATTTAACTGATTGGGAAAAGTTACTCAGTTGTTCACTGGTAGGGGATGTGGCTCTTAGCTCACACTTCAGGGGTTTCCTTAGCCTGTTCATCTTAATGGGCAGTCCTTCAACGTATTGGGACAGAAACAGAAAATTCATGACCATGCAACTTTTCCAGATTCTAATCTTTGCATTCTCAAGAATTAACAAGCCGTGAACCAACCTGCCAAGCAAAATATGCCCATTGACTTAGGAGTGGTACGGTTGTTATCAGGGTAACCAACTAATCTCGGTTTGGGATGATGTCATTCTTTTTTTTTTATTTTTTTTATTTTTTTTATTTTTTGGTTTTTTCGAGACAGGGTTTCTCTGTGCAGCCCTGGCTGTCCTGGACTCACTTTGTAGACCAGGCTGGCCTTGAACTCACAAAGATCCGCCTGCCTCTGCCTCCCAAGTGCTGGGATTAAAGGCGTGCGCCACCACTGCCCGGCCGATGTCATTCTTTTTTTAATGTGTTGTTTATGTGTTGCCATCTCTTTTGTTCAATTTGTGTTGCTTTTTGCTTCATTTTTAGAGCATTTAATGCTATTTCTCAAAATGTCTCAGTGTACTGGTAAAATTATAAACACAGACGCCCTTTCAAAACCATTTGTGTTTTTCTTCTGATAAACTGACCACGGTTTATGCTCGGCCTGTTTTCAGGTGGAGACATTGTGTGCACGTTGAGGAAGGTGGGGCTTGACTCAATGTCAATTGCTACATTTTCACTCAGCACACTGCATCTTGCTGGGATAAAGCTTCCAGTTATGTAATTATAGCACCAAACTTCTCTTGGGTATATGCCATCACAGATGTTTGCCATGTAATCACTAAGCTCTAAATTAAAAGAGCAAAATGTGAAAAATTATCTTAGCAGCAACAATTCAGAGAACCACTCTGAAGAAAGCAGGTAATGACCTGGAGTAGTGTAAACTAGAAAAGATTCGAAGCATGTTTATTGACATCTACTAGAAAGGTGACATTGTGCCTGTGGTTTTCTTAGTTTGTTATGTTCTAGCCATGGGGATAAAAGGTTACAAAGTGAGTACTGCAAAAAATAATCCAAAAATGTTAAATAGGAAATGCCAAGGTGACCTCTTCATGTTAGTAATCTCTCAAAACACATCTCCTGACAAGGACAAATTCATTGCTACTTTTTAGGGAAGGGAAAAAATGAAGAAAATCAATTTATGTGATTAATATAACCAAAGTCCTGGTCAGATGGGAAAACCTCATCTCTATCCCACTCAGTCATTTAAAAGCAGCTCAAAAACTGGGAGAGAGAATCACTCAGAACTTTAGATTCAGTCAGTCATATGGCTTGTGGTTAAAGCCACAAAGATTCAAAATACTGAGGTAGGGGAAAGACTGAGACCCTTCAGTGTCTCCACCTCTCTGTGGTCTCCATGTAGTTTTAAGTAAGAACATAGTGAATAAAAAAATAGAATTTATTTGTAGCTTTAATTGTCCACTTGACACAATCTAGAACCATTTGAGTCTGGAGAGATGACTCAGTAGTTAAGAGCACACTATGTTCTAGAGGTCTGAGTTTGGATCCCAGCCCCCATGTGGGGCTGCTCAAAATCCTCTGAATCACCAAGGCTAGGGGCTCCAACGCCCTCCTCTAGTCTCCATGGTCACCTACACATGGGTGTCTGTACTCAGACATATAGACATATACACAAATAAAAAAAGTTTTAAATAAATCTTTAGTATCAGCCTAAGAAGAGAGTCTCAGTGAGGGATTGTCTAGATTGTCAAGTTAGTGAGTGTGGACTTGCCTTGATTTCAGTAACTGATGTGGACCCAGGCCCACAGTGAGTGGCACCATTCCCTGAGTGTGCATTACAGAATATGTAAAAGGGAGACACTGAGCTCAGCACAGGCATCCTGCTCTTCTTTTCTGAGTCGGGACATAACGTGACTACATTGCATTCTCTCAAGTTCCTGCTGCCTCGACTTCTCCATGGTGATGACTGTGACCTGCAATTATGAAGGAAAATAAATTTCTTAAAGCTGAAACTGATTTTATTAGGTATTTTATCACAACTACTGGAAATGAAACTGGAACAAAAGCACAAATTATATGCTCACCTTGACCACAGTAAAATGCCTGAATGAAAAAGATATAGGGAATCCTTTTTCTTTTTCATTAATGTATTTGTTTGATCATTTTACATCCCAATCAGAGCCCCCACTTCCTCCTCTCCTCTTAGTCCCACCCTCCCACCCACTTCCTCCATTTCTCCTCTCCTTCTCAGAGAAGGGGAGCCCCTCCTAGGGGGTACCAACCTGTCCTAGTACATTAAGTCACACCAGAACTAAGAGCATCCTCTTCCACTGAGGCCAGACAAGGGAGCCACGCTAGGGGAGAGGGATCTAAAGGCAGGCACAGAGTCCAAGTTAGAGACAGCCCCACTCCAATTGTTAGGATACCCTCTTGAAGACCAAGCTGCCAATCAGCTTCACAAGAAGACCTACAGGGTCAACTAACCTGGACCACTTGGGGCTCACAGAGACTGAACCACCAACTAAAGAGTGTACATGGGCTGGACTTAGGCCCCCTACACATATGAAGCTGATACAAGGAATCTTAAGGAAGAATTTTTAAAATGATTAAGATATTGGCTTATTTTGTTGCTATAACAATACATAAGGCAAAATACTTTATAAAGAAAATAAGTTTATTTTGGCTTATGGCTCTGAAGGTACAAGATCTAGTAGCTTCTTTGTGGATGGCCTCATTGTTGGCAGGTCCGAAAGGCAGCGTAGAGCATCATGTGAGGAGCGAAGTGTGCTTGTGTGTCTCTGCTCCTCCTTCTCCTCATAAAGTCCCAAGTTCTCATCTAACAGTAAAGACTTCCCACAGGTCACACCCCCAAAAACTCTAGCCATGTTGTTTTAATCTTTTTAATACTTTGTGATGTATTTTAACACATAAAAGTTTGAGAGGTATTCAAATTGTACCAAATCATAGCTTGAAAGGTCATAAAATTGTGCTTTAATGTAGCAGAAGTGGGTATGAAAGTGAAGGCAGCCAGTGTGTAGTAAGACACTGCAGCACAGCTGTGTACTGCAGAAACAGAGTGGTCCAAACACATTTTGAAAATAGAAACATCATGTGTAGAGTGATTTCATTCTATAGGGAATTTGAGTGAATTCTCTCTGTAACAATCATCTGAGTAATGATAAATTTGTTACTTTTTATAATTTCAAAGAATAGCTCTCTCTCTCACACACACACAGGCGCACACACACAAACAGGCACACATACACATGCATACACACAAAAACAGGCACACAAGCAGGAACACACACACACACACACAAACAGGCGCACACACATACTCCCATAAATCAGAATTTCATGTTGTCCAGGCTGGCCTTGAACATTCTACATAGCCCTAATGACCATAAACTTCTGGTCCTCCAGCCTCTACCTGAGAGTCCTGTAATTACAGGTAGCACAACCCTGGGTTACACGGTGCTGAGGACAAAACCCAAGGCTTCAGCACTCAGGGCAGATGCGGGAGAACCCTCAGGGAGCACCTCTCAGAAGAACAATGCGGAAGTGGTAGAGGGTATATGAGTTCTGTCTTGGCATGGAAACAAAGAACAACACATAAGACGGAAGAATGAAAGTGTACGAATAAATAATTGAGAAGCCAGAGACAAGGAAATGGAGAGAAAAACTTATGACTAAAGTATAATCTTCCTGACCAATAAAAACAGCAAGGCCTGGGGGGGGAGGAAGGAGAGATATGTTATCAAAATAGTTCATCTGAAGAAGTCTAACGGGAATTATCTGCTAACAGAACAGAGACCTAGTCAAGTCATCTTCTCAAAAAGCAAAACTTTAAGATATTAAGCATTTTTGTTAACTCCAGCTCCTGTCATCAAATAGTCATTACTTGTGGGATCTATGAGGTCTTTTCATACTGTACAGTAACAGTATTCCAGTATATTACAGAGAGGTGAGATCTACGAGGCCTTTTCATAGCATACAGTAACAGTATTCCAGTACATTACACTGTGGTGGGATCTATGAGGCCTTTTCATAGCATACAGTAACAGTGTTCCAGTATATAACAATGTGCTAGGGAGCCAAGTGTTGCTGACTGATCACGTTTACTCAACGTCCTTTTTATAAATTACCCTTTAAGTGACATAGAAATACATGATCAATGCAGCTGGTTATAAATGGATGTAGGAGAGATTCAAGGCTGACTAGACCCCTGAAAACAGTTTTACAGTAATATCTACCTAGTTTTTCCTGAAATTACCACATAGCTAGCTAGCAATGTTAAAACAGTGCATAAGAAAATTGGCAAGAAGATGTGTCTGAAGACACATATAAGAAGTAATTAAGGTTTTTAAACATTATTTTTTCAGATTTGATGTGACTTATCAGAACACATGGGCGTGGCACAAAATGATTTACATGGAAGCATCTTCAGCCCATGAAGGAATCATGCAAGCATGTATTCCTTTATCACGATCCCTAATTTTCCAAGTGACACAGTGAGACATGGAGTGGTCATCTGTCATCTGATGCTCCAGTTTATAAATAGTGGTCTGAACCCATCTCTACCTCAAAAGTCATCACACTGACTAGGGAGTTAGGAAAATATGATGCTAAGGATTTGTTTAGACTTATAGTTACCTAACTACTTAATCACATGTGCAAATGCAGACATACACAGGCACACACACACACACACACACACACACAGAGAAAGAGAGAGAGATTATTCTATAAGAGAAACAGTCAACGTGACATTACTTCAAAAAACATCTATTTAAAACATTCTTTTGCTTTAGAAGATGGAAAGATCTTCCATGCTCATGGATAGATAGGATCAACATAATAAAAATGGCCATCCTACCAAAAGCAATATATAGATTCAATGCAATTCCTATCAAAATACCAACACAATTTTTTATAGACTTGGAAAGAGCTAGCCTCAATTTCATATGGAACAACAAAAAGCCCAGAATAGCAAAATCAATCCTGTACAATAAAAAAACATCTGGAGGTATTACCATCCCAGATTTCAAGCTGTACTACAGAGCAATAGTTGTAAAAACAGCATGGTATTGGTATAGAAACAGACCAGTAGATCAATGGAATAGAATTGAAGATCCAGAAATAGACCCACACACTTATGGCCACCTAATTTTTGACAAAGAAGCCAAAAACAGCACAATGGAAGAAGGACATCATCTTCAACACATGGTGCTGGTCCAACTGGATGTCCATTTGTAAAAGAATGAAGTTAGACCCATACTTATCACCCTGTACAAAACTTAAGTCCAAGTGGATCAAAGACCTTAACATAAGGCCGGTCACACTAAATCTACTAGAAGAAAAAGTGGGAGAAACCCTCGAAATGATTGGAACAGGCGACAACTTCCTGAACAGAACACCAACAGCTCAGGACTTGAGATCAACAATCAATAAGTGGGACCTCATGAAACTGAAAAGCTTCTGTAAGGCGAAGGACACTGTCATTCGAACAAAATGGCAGCCTACAGACTGGGAGAAAATCTTCACCAACCCCACATCTGACAGAGGGCTAATATCCAAAATCTACAAAGAACTCAAGAAATTAAATACCAAGAAACCAAATAATCCAATCAAAAAATGGGGGACAGAGCTAAATAGAGAATTCACAAAGGAGGAATCCCTAATGGCTGAGAGACACTTTAAGAAATGCTCAACATCCTTAATCATCAGAGAAATACAACTCAAGACGACTCTGAGATTCCATCTCACACCTGTCAGAATGGCTAAGATCAAAAACTCAAATGACAGCACATGCTGGCAAGGGTGTGGAGAAAGGGGTACCCTACTCCATTGCTGGTGGGAATGCAGGCTTGTGCAACCACTGTGGAGGTCAGTCTGGCGATATCTTAAAAAACTTGGTATAGCTCTGCCTCAGGACCCAGCCATACCACTTCTGGGTATACACCCAAATGCCTCTTCATGGAATCATAAGGAAGTTTCCTCATCTATGTTTATAGCAGCCTTATTTGTAATAGCTAGAAACTGGAAACAACCCAGATGTCCCTCAACCGAAGAATGGGTCAAAAAACTGTGGTACATCTATACAATGGAATATTATTCAGCTATCAGGAACAATGAAATTATGCAATTTGCAGCCAAATGTTTGGAACTAGAAAAGCTCATCCTGAGTGAACTAACCCAGACTCAGAAGGACACATATGGCATCTATTCACTTATAGTAGGATTTTAGCTATATAGTAGAAGGTATCAATACTACAACTTACACACCAAAGGGAACTTGGACATAGACTTCTTATTTTTAATTTTTATTCTTTATTTATTTTTTATATATTAGTTATATTTTTTCTATATTTTAGTCTTTTTTATCTATTGTATGCTTATTGGTTTGTTTGTTTAGTAGTTCTCTCTCCCGGGCAACGAGACACTTCTCACTGATGGTACTGCTTCATAGATCCCCAATGAATGAAGAGGCTCTTGGCCCTCATACGACCTCTCAAATGAGATGAGGGACTGTTATATAAGGACACCCCACCCCAGATAAATGGGATGGAAGGGTTAGGAGGTAAAGAAAAAAAAATGAAATGTGATGTTTCGGCCTTTTACTACTAATTGTCATAAACTGTTTAGGATAATTAAGAAATGCAAACTAATGGTTATGCAAGCCGGTCATGCAGTTAGGTACTATGACAGCCTATTATAGTTACTTTCTAAGCTAATCAGAAATAAACCGGCAAGAGACAAGCAACATCTGCTTACCCTAATATAAGAGATAGATAGGGCCTCTTCAAAAATCTCAAGAGATTTGCAGAATATGGCATTCAAAGATGTTTTCGTAACTTTAGATTTTTTGATATCGAGACATATCAACTCCTGACAGTACCCCCTATTCTCCTCCAAGTAGAAGATGAGCATCGAAGAATCTCCAGTGGGAGATGATTGAATTAGTCGCAAGCCTATCTCTTGGTAGGAAAAGCCCCTTGCCCCAACTGTAGACATAATGCTGTCCAAAAAGGACAAAACCTGGAAGCAGGTAAGTCGACAGCCTAGCTCTGCCAAGACAGGGTAGGTAAATCCTGCATAACCCCTGCTCTACAATCAATGTCTGTCAGAGAAACGGGGCCAAATGACTGAACATGGGTGCTGTAATGTATGGAGAGAAAATGGGAACTGTCCAGGCAGCCACAGGTATGTCATTTCTTAGTTTGGGAAGCTGCAGGCCCTGTACTTCCTATAAAATCAGATATATTTATCCCACTCAGGTCTCTGAGGTGGTTGAAGAACAGATAGCTAGAGTCTCATAATTTAATTGTGAGTTGTTTAGGAGTCAAGAGAGTGTTATAGATCTAAGAAGATACTTTTAAAATTGTGTTGCAAGTTAGTATGAATGTTGAGTCAGATATAGACCTTTAAACTCATGGAGATGTTTAGATAGTAGAATGTTAAAGTCAGGTACCAAATACATATGGACTGGTCATTGGGAATGTACGTTAAGCCATATAACCCTCATAACTGTGGCCTAATTACCTCTGTTGTACTGTATTGTATTTGTTATTATAAGAGAAAGAGCCATTTGTTGGACTGAAAGGGGAAACTGTAGGGGGAAATCAGATACACCTTAAACTTAAAAGAAAAAAAAAAAGGGAAGAGGATGGGGGGTTGAGGGTGGGAGGGTGGGACTGGAGGGGGAATAGGGAGGGGACTGCGATTGAGATGTAACTTGAAGAAATAAAAAATAAAGGAAAAAAAAGAAAAAAAAACATTCTTTTGATGACTGCAGAAATAGCTCAGTGGTTAAGAGCACAAGATGGTTTTCCAGAGGACCCAGTTTCTTCCCTCAGTACCCATATCACAGCTCACAATCATTTGTAGCTCCGGTTCCAGGGGATCTTACACCCTCCTCTGGCTTCCACAGGCTCCAGGTATGTACAGGGGGC
The DNA here is from genome assembly GCA_907164525.1 of Lophiomys imhausi. Taxonomy (NCBI): domain Eukaryota; kingdom Metazoa; phylum Chordata; class Mammalia; order Rodentia; family Muridae; genus Lophiomys; species Lophiomys imhausi. Next base: position 3,456,224 of record CAJQZJ010004767.1, read on the forward strand.
CATACATACATACAGGCCAAACAACACCCATACATTCAAGTTAATAGAATTTTTAAAAACTAACAAAATAGTTTTTCCATGATAAATCACTACAAGTTATTTCAAATTCACATTCTGTTTATAAGGAAAGTATTACATTTGTAGCTCTGTATGTAGTATTACAGTGTGTCTTAAATTCCCTTCAAACTCAGTTCTAAGAATAAATTTAACATTTTACTTCATAACACATAATACATATGCAACAGTGTAAGCTCCCGACGAGATAAAACTCTAGTATACAGTGTGTTGCACCCCACAGGACAGCACAGGGCTGTTGTCTGTGTTCACAGAACCCAGATGATTCAGGAATCCATACTCCATTGTTGTGAATATGGGCAGTTGAGGACAAATGCAATTCTACTATTCCTCTCCAATCCTTCCTTTAACCCCAGCTATCAGATTTCAGTTTGAAGAAAAGCCACACAGCAGTTTTCTCCTCTTAGTGCTGTTTTTAAGGGGAGTAAATTGAGGGAAGATTGCGAGGTAATTTTCTTGTTGATGTTTCAGTGTTCCCCAAATGCACCTTTGCTTACATATTAGATAAGAAGTTACAAAAATAGAACTCTACATTTTAAAGCTAACAACAATGTTTAGAAGAAAACTGACAGATCTATGTATTCTTGGCTTGTTAGATGTATATATTAACGTGTTTCATATATTTCTTATAATTAGTCCATAATGCTTCTTTCTGATAACTCAATAGAGTATGAAAATGAAGATGTTAACTGGGAATCCACCCAGTAGAATGGTTCATAGGAAGTGAGAAAGATATTCTAGCATGATTATCTACAAAGTTACCTAATCACAGCCCAGGTGATGAAGCACCGTGTATCTGAGGGGGCTTCAGCCAGCATGCTGTGGTCCCACATCACAGAAGACTAGGAGAGTCTTTGGATTTGCAGCTATTCATTTTTATTAGTCATGTTGCACTTACAGGAGTTTTAAACTTCATTATGACTAAGCTTTGAAAGAAAAAATCACTTTTATTGATTAAAATACAGTATAAGGGAGACAAGAACTGAAGGAAAAAGAAAATAGCTTGTGTGGATCTTGGGATGTGGATCAGTTGGTTCAGAGCTTGCTTAGGGAGCACAAAGCCAAGGCTCTGATTTTCAGCACCATATAAACCAGGCAGGAAAACGGGGGGGGGGGGCTATCATCCTCAACCCAAATGTCTGACCTGCCTTCCCCCAAAGCCATCCAGGCTTATCAGCCCTGCTTTCACCACCCAGAACTGACTACAACAGGAGAGGCAGCTGAAGCCTGTCCCAGTCCAAGAGAATTACTAGTTTTCTCGGTCTTTTAAAATAGTCCCTTTATTTTGTCTTCACACAGGGATGACTTTAGCACTCTGAGTGACGTTTTCATATTCGTGGCTCGTGTTAAATCGTCCTAAGTGCAATCCATAGCTCTTGCTTAGGGTCCTTATTTGAGTATCTTGTCAGTGCTGTGTAGCTGGGTCATGACAGTAATTTGACATTCCTCTGCTTCTCAGGTCTTGGTATCCCTGATGCAATTCCTAAGCTTCCTCCTCAAAAACAAAACTATAAAACTCCCCAGGAACAGAGTGTAACAGAATGTGGTTAAATCTGCACCATAAATTCCCTTCTAATATCAGTGTAATTTCCTTACGTTATCTCTACTTCGTCCACCCTTAAGACCATTAAAATATAAAAGATGATTCAAATGTTTGTTTTGGTGTAATTCGTTATTCATTTTTTACCAAAGACGAAGGAAGACAGTTATGTTATCTCTAAACAAAATTAGCACGTTCAACAAAGAGTACAATAATCAAGATCTAAAGTTGGTCATTACGGCAAGATCAATGTGTAGGCCTGTTTTGGAGGTATTGACTCACACTCATGACCCAAATAGGCTCTTGCTTATGCACATAATACAGTTAACTCAGATTAGATGGGCAGGCATCTCTAGCTCAAGACAGACACCAGGAAATCCCAAAAACTCTACATCAAAGCAGATTTTTAATGATACATCATACAGCTTTGTTAAATGTTCACACATTAAATCTTCACTCCTACTACTGAGACTAATTTTCTGCAGGCCATGTGATGCTATCATTTTTCACTAATATTTACCCACGACTTAGTGACTCATTTACTCATTTCTTCAACAGTACACTTAAGTAACATTTCTAAAAATGTGGCATATGAAAACTCCCAAATCTTCCTTTTAAAAGGAAATAATTCTGATTATAAGTGTATTCTCTTATCTTCAATTATTTAACTCTCACATAATGATTAATGTGATTATTATTTGTACTTAGAAAAGAATTTACTTCTTAATGAGTAGTCATAAATTTGTATTTTGGGAAAAATAGACACCTCATTATGTGAAATTGTAGTGACTTATGAGAATATGAAAAGTAGAGAAATGTGGAAATTATGTCATTGTAAACTGAAAAAAATTATGTTAACTGGCATTTACTGTGTACTTGATAAGACTCAAATTTCCCAGTTATGCCTATTATTTGGAGAAATTACTGGACCATTTACATAAATGGTTTGATGCCTAGTAAATAAGAGTAGCTGTTCTTGGATCTGTGTTTTGTGTTACAGCAAGATAAGGACACTGGAGTGAGTTAATCTAATTACACTTATACTGACCTTGTTTGTAAAACAAAACAAAATAAAACAACCATGAAACACAAAGCCCATGAAGAATGATTCCTTTGTTGTTTGCGAACCCTGGCTTTTCTGATGTGTCTCAGATAAGCAGCTATGATGCACAGTGCGGCAACTGCTTATCTCGGCATTTGAGCATTTTACCATTATCAGGATGATGCTCTGTTCTGACTCAAACTCCAGCTTCTGAAATAGCAAGGAGAATACTCATGAAACCCTCTACACTGCCCAGCACTGTACCCACAGAAAACTCTCCCACCCCCATGCCAGTGGTTTTCTAGTCCATGTGATCTAAGGTCTAAGCTCAAGGTCTACTGCTTGGTCACGTCCACTGTCAAAATTTACACTCATTAGACACATGGACTACTCTTGGAATATTCTTGTGGTCCTCGATGCACTGTTTTCAAACAAGCTTAGCATTATTCATATAACCTTCCCCATTCAAAAATAGTCCCATATGAGGCTAGGGCAGGAAGAGCTGAGAGTAAAGACAATGCTTTCAAAACAAACAAACAAGCCAAAGTCACCACTGCTTGTGTTTCTAAGCATCATTGTGGGTTCAGGGCAGTTCCAAAGCATCCTCTGACACAAATTACTCCCTCTGTCTTCACCCACATCCTTGGGTTCTTACTAATTCATGTGCAGTCATAAATGATAGGTCCCATGAGCAATTCCAAGCATCACTCTAAAATCTTGCATCCTGGTCTGGTTTAAGACTTCTTTTCTTTTTTTTTAATTCATGTATATGGTGAATGTTCCTAGGAAATCATGGCTAATTTAAACAAAACGATATAGTAAAAACAGGCAAATTAACACAAATTATTATTTTCAAAGACATTACTGATCTACTTTTACAACATCATTAGTATTAAAATATCAAATATGTCAATCAACAGGGAAAGAGAAAAATATGAAAGTTGGATGACAAAGTAAAAACTTTTACGATTTTATTTGAATTTAATTGGTTAGTTGGTTGTTGGTCATCATACAGGCTGAACCTACAGCCTCACATGTTAGGCTAGTATTTTACTACCAGTAGTGTTATAACTCTGCCCCTAGTACAAGTGTCTCTTATTCTTTTTGGAAAATGTAGTGGAAGGAATAACTATCTTTTGGAGATGCTACATACACCAAACACACTCTAAGAGTATAGTTAATGAATGTGCAATGTTGAACTCAGGTAGCATGCTGTTACTGCTCTATTTGGCCGTGTGAACCTGGGAAAGCAGGTCCTGAAAAGGATGAAGGACTAGGCTCATGTGATAGTCAACTTTATTCAGACATCAGACATCTTGTATTCTGAGGGCATCCTGAGGGTTAAGCATGGCCATGTGAGGAAAGTTACCTTGAGTTCAACTTATATACAGTCACAAGGACAAGATCACATGGGTTTATGCCGATGCAGTAACAAGGGCAACCTGTGGAAACATCCTTGAAATAATAATGGATAAGATGATGGGTAATCTAAAGTAAACCCATTCCCATTTATTACACTTAAGAGGGACATGAAAGCATACGTCAAGAACAACCCAAATTATGCGGGAACAGAGATTACATGACTTTTGTCTTGTTTCTTTGGAGTTTTCTCACAAGGTCACAAAAGTTCCCCTTATACAGCTTCAATCATGGACCATGTTCTGACAACATGCAGAAGCAATAGGAAGACAACAGGATGGCTAGATGTCCCTGCTGCCTCCCAGAAACCCTGAGATAACAAAGGAAAACTGTCAAAATGTCTGTGCCCATATTTTTACTATTTTATAATAAATGCACGGGCTGGGGAGACGGCATAGGAGGAAAAGCCACTCACTGCCAAGCCGGAGGAGGACCTGAGTACAAGCCTCAGACCCACTGCTGGAAGGAGAGAACCAGCTCTCCCGAGTTTCCCTCTGACCTCCACATGTGGATGTAGCATGTATATGTCTCTCCAAACTAACTAGCTAAATCAATAAGGTGATGAAAATTAAAACAATAAGGACACAAAAATCACAGCTCCAATATTTATTCACATGACAATGTGCTACACATCCTTAATATTTTTATTGGCTTCCTCATTCTCTATAGTTTATGTGTTGAAGAACATTTCATGGTATAATTTATTTCAGAAATACAAAATTTCCACTGTTTTTGTTGTAATACTTGACAGTTATAAGCAGTATCAAAGTACGTATACTCAGCCTCTCATGTCATTTGATGTATTTAAATAAGGTTCCACTTGGAATGGACAAGTTGAGCTATTTGGTATATACGTTGTTTCATATATTTGGCATTTTGTAGAAGGAACATTGAAATCTACTCTCAATGATTTCTCAGGGACATGATATATTATTGACTGTAGTCAGTGTGTTACATATTAGAGTTCTTAAATATATACCTGCCTCATTGAAGTTTCATAATCTTTCGCTATTTTACTTTATTTTTTGGCTTTTCAAGACAATGTTTTTCTGTGTAACCCTGACTGTCCTGGAACTCTCTTTGTAGACCAGGCTGGCCTTGCTCATGTTTTCTTTCTTGTTGCTTAAATTTTTTCATATCAGTAAGGTTCTATTTCATCCTCACCAACTATGGAAGAATAAGAAAAGTATAAAATTAAATATTTTTTATTCAAAGAAAATATTGAGCGAGCTTCCCTGGGTTATGTATAGTGGTAAGGAGCTGGATATGCGTGCAGTATATAAAGCTGATCAACTGAGCCAGCAGTGCATGCGTGACTGCTCTTGTTCTGGTGAGCACACATCACAGGAAGCCAGCATGGTGGAGAAGGCAGTCAGCGCACTAGTTATGGTATATTGATTTCCTGTCAGTTCATTTCTATTTGATTTCTAAACAATCCCACATTTCTCCAGGTACATAAAATATTTTTATTGAGTTCTTACAGCACTCAATCTTATGGTGACCTAACTTCTTGATGTCCTTTTTCTTGGCAAAGTTAATTATGAGCAATGTTACGAGCTGTACAGGTGGATCATGAGTTTATTCTGTAGTATCTGGAGCTCAGTCTTCTCTGACAACCCCTTACACACATTTGTCTTCTGTTCCCAGCTGAGAATAGTGGCCATCGATGTTCTGTTTGGCCATTCCCCCACCCTTCCATGGTTCTATCTTAGTGTTGTTTTCTGTACACATTAATTATGTGGCAATGTTACTAGGTTGGTGTTTCTTCCTGGGGAAGAAGATGATTACAATGTGTGGTAGGTTGCATGTTAGCATATAATAGCATAGGGATAACAAAAGCCTGGACTTTAAGATAAAAGACTGACTTCCAAAGTGACATGTCCTTGGGAACTCACCAAGGACCAGGACCTCTTTGATCTTAGGGCTAAGGGAAGGACATGCCCCCTAAGGTGCCAGCCCTCTGGAGATCTCCCGTCATTTCATAGCCCTCTGCAAAAAGCATCTGAATGGCACTGAGCAGCGGCATGACTTGGAAGTGCCCCAAAAGCTTCTGCCTACAGGTGAAGATATTTAAGGCAGGATTCATGTGGACAGAGACACTCTCTCCTGTTCCTCACTCACTCAGCAGCATTTTCCTCATCCAGCAGAGAAACTCACTTCAATCTCATCAGAAAGCTTTACCCTCTGATGTTGACCCATTTCAGGTTTGGAAAGGAGATGGATTCTCCCTGAGATTCAGGAGCACTTAGATGCAGCCATAATAAGCATCTGGATAGCTAAGCCATCTGGGAAACTTTCATATGTTAATTGGTCTTAAGACCATGATGGTAACAAACGAAATTCAGAGACTTTAAGAGACTTTAAGACTAAAATTGTTCTTAACCATTCTGACATTCTGAGATGGAATCTCAGAGTCCTCTTGAGTTGCATTTCTCTGATGATATAGGATGCTGAGCATTTCTTCAAGTGTCTCTCAGACATTAGGGATTCCTCCTTTGTGAATTCTCAGTTTAGCTCTGTTCCCCATTTTTTGATTGGATTATTTGGTTTCTTGGCATTTAATTTCTTTAGTTCTTTGTAAATTTTGGATATTAGCCCTTTGTCAGATGTGGGGTTGGTGAAGATTTTTTTCGAGTCTGTAGGCTGCCATTTGGTTTGAATAACAGTGTCTTTGGCCTTACAGAAGCTTTTCAGTTTCATGAGGTCCCATTTATTGATTGTTGGTCTCAGGTCCTGAGCTGTTGGTTTTGTGTTCAGGAAGTTTTCACCTGTGCTGATGAGTTCAAGGGTTTTCCCCACTTTCTCTTCTAATAGATTTAGTGTCTCTGGCCTTATGTTAAGGTCTTTGATCTACTTGGACTTAAGTTTTATACAAGGTGATAAGTATGGGTCTAATTTCATTCTTTTACATGTGGACATCCAGTTGGAGCAGCACCATTTGTTGAAGATGCTGTCCTTTTTCCATTGTACGGTTTTGGCTTCTTTGTCAAAAATTAGGTGGCCATAGGTATGGGGGTCCATTTCTGGATCTTCAATTCGATTCCATTGATCCACTGGTCTGTTTCTATACCAGGACCATGCTGTTTTTAGTACTATTGCTCCGTAGTGTAGCTTGAGATCTGGGATGGTGATACCTCAGTTGTTTTTTTTTTTTTTTGTACAGGATTTATTTAGCTATTCTAAGTTTTGTTGTTGTTGTTGTTGTTGTTGTTGTTGTTGTTGTTCCATACGAAATTAAGATTAGCTTTTTCCAGGTCTATAAAGAATTGTGTTGCTACTTTGATAGGAATTGAATTGAATCTGTATATTGCTTTTGGTAGGATGGCCATTTTTATTATGTTGATCTTACCTATCCATGAGCATGGGAGATCTTTCCATCTTCTGATGGCCTCTTCAATTTCTTTCTTCAAGGACTTGAAGTTCTTGCATACAGGTCTTTCACTTGCTTGGTTAGAATTACCCCCAAGGAATTTTATATTGTTTATGTCTATTGTGAAGGGTGTTGTTTCCCTAATTTCTTTCTCAGCCCATTTTTTTTTTTTTTGTATAAAAAGAGCTTGTGATTTTTTTGAATTAATTTTTTATCCAGCCACCTTGCTGAAGGTATTTATGAGCTGTAAGAGTTCTCTGGTGGAATTTTTGGGGTCACTTACGTATACTATCATATTGTCTGCAAATAAGGATAATTTGACTTCTTTGTTTCCAATTTGTATCCCCTTGATCTCCTTCAGCTGTCTTATTGTAGCAAGAATTTCAAGTACTATGTTGAAGAGATATGGCGAAAGTGGACATCCTTGTCTTATCCCTGAGTTTAGAAGAAATGCTTCAAGTTTCTCTCCATTTAACTTGATGTTGGCTACAGGTTTGCTGAATATTGCCTTTATTATTTCTAGGTATGGTCCTTTTATGCCTGTTCTTTCCAGGACTTTTAGCATGAAAGGGTGTTGGATTTTGTCAAATGCTTTTTCAGCATCTAGCCAGATGATCATGTGTTTTTTTTTCTTTCAGCTTGCTTATATGGTGAATCATGTTGATGGATTTTCATATGATGAACCATCCTTGCATTGCTGGGATTAAACCTTGATCATGGTGTATGATACTTTTGATGTGTTCTTGGATTCAGTTTGCCAGCATTTTATTAAGTATTTTCGCATCAAATGACAGCACATGCTGGTGAGGTTATAGAGAAAGGGGAACACTCCTCCAATGCTGGTGGGAGTGCAAGCTTGTACAACCACTATGGAAATGAGTCTGGCAATATCTTAGAAAACTAGGAATAGCTTTACCTCAAGACCCAGCCATACCACTTCTGAGTGAGTATACATCCAAATGATTCCTCACCAAATCACAAGGAAGATTCCTCATCTCTGTTTATAGCAGCCTTATTTGTAATAGCTAGAAACTGGAAACAACCTAGATGTCACTCAACCGAGGAATGGGTTAAAAAACTGTGGTACATCTATACAATGAAGTACTACTCAGCCATCAGAAACAACACAATCCTGCAATTTGCAGCCAAATGGATGGAACTAGAGAAGTTCATCCTGAGTGAGCTAACACATACTCAGAAGGATGCACATGGCATCTATTCACTTATAGTTGGATTTTAGACATATAGTACAGGATAGCTATACTACAACCAATGCACAAAGGGGAACAGGAACATAGACTTTGTTTCCTATCAATGAGACACTTTGTCCTAGTGGTGCTGCCTTGTACCCCCCCCCACAGTGTAGGAGGAGGCTCTTGACTTTCATATGACTGCTGAACTGAGGCAGGGGACTGTTATGTAGGGACATTCCACTCCAGAGAAGTGGGATGGAAGGGATGGGGGTAGAGGGTGAGAGGGTGGGACTGGGAGGGGCAGAAAGAGGGCACTGTGATGGAGATGTAACCTGAAGTAATAAATAAATATTAAAGAAATAAAAATAAAAAAATATAAGAAAAAAAAGACTAAGAATTGTATGAAGACCAACTATGCATACGAACCCACACTCAGAGGAAAATATCCTTTTGAGAAAACTTAGGTTAATGTTAAATGTTTGTATTAAGTTTTAGGTCCTAGGTTTCAGAGTTAGGGTTTGGGTTTAGGATTTAGGAATTAGATAGAAAAAATTGTTAGATAATTGTTAAGTATTAGTAAGTATATGTTTGATAAAAATTTACTGTTACAAGTGGCACCCAACAGTAGTTAGGGATTATGGGTGGTCTCATTATCAAAGCAATAGAGGAAACTACAGGTTTTGATGGTATGACAGAGATTATCAAAATAATGGCAATTATTGCTGAATATTTTCAATCAGGACCGATATGTTAAATTGCTTTTCCTTTTTTGCTTTACTGGTTTATCAGAAGGGTTAATCATAGCACAGACTTGCAATTACAGAAATTACAAATGCAGGTTGAGGAAATGAAAAGTACTCTATTAGAGTAGGTAAATAAAAAGGAAAATGTACCACAGGAGGAAACAGACAAACAAAGAGGGTCACAACAAGTTTGGCGACCTTCTTGGGACCAAGCACCTTTGCCTCTAGGTATTCAAAACCACCTCCTGTAGCTCCAGAAGCTGGAAACAATGATAATATGGAGCCAAGTGCTCTGCCCCCAGAGGAGCTGCCTGGTACTTCACAGGTACCACCAGCAGTTTTTCCAGTGATTTATCAAAATAGGACTGGTGTTAATGAAGGTCACCCGAATCAGGAATTAACATGGTATCCAATTGATATATTAGATCTGAAAAGATTCAAGGAGTGTGTTGTATCTTATGGCTTACATTCCTCTTTCATTAAACAAATGCTTAATAACTGGGCAATGTACAATAGAGTCATTCCCCCAGATTGGAGGGGACTGGTATCATCTGTGCTAGAAGGTTACCATGAATTACAATGGGTGTCACGGTGGAGACATGAAGCTGCCTTGTTAGAACAACAAAATATGGCAAGGGGAATAAATGTCACAACCGATCAAGTACTTGGTGAAGGTAGATATGCTGATTTAAGAGAACAAATTCATATGGATGATATTGCAATTGAACAATGTTGTAATACAGCTTTAAGGGCCTGGGAAAAATTTTCAGAGAAAGGAAAAAATGTATTTCATATATTAAGATTGCCCAAGGTCCTGGAGAAATCTTTACTGACTTTTTACAGAGGTTAACTTCAGCTATAGAGAGAGATGTGCCAAGCCCTGATGTCAGACAAGAGTTAATAAATACCTTAGTTTTTGAAAATGCCAATGCTGACTGTCAAAGAATAATTAGACCATTAAAGGCTTGAGGAGCCCCAATAGATGAATGGATAAGAGAAACAACTATGATTAGTCTAATATCATAGGACAAGCTATTGCTAAGAATCTTAATAGATGCTATAAATGTAATGAATTTGGTCATTTTCAAAAGGATTGTATGGTTTCATCTTCCAGATCTTGAACTGGGTTTAGAGCTCAAAATGACAGGCAGCTTGACTCTACAACACATGGTCAAAACAGAGAATGAATGCCTTTTAATAACAATGGAAGGTCAAGGACTCCAGGATATTGTAATCATGTGAGAGAGGTAAACACATGGAATTGCAAATATAAAACAGATATCAGAGGTAAACCTTTGCCAGGAAATGAGGGGAGGGGCCTACTGGTTCAGGCCCCCCAAAACAATATGAACCATCATCCATCATCCAACCAGAGGGAAACAGACAGGAGGAACAAAATTAACTATTGCTGGTGTTTTATAGGCTGCTGAAGGTACTGCAGCTTTGGATTTGACCACAGATGAATCTAAAACATTATCCAAAACAGATGAATGTTATATGTTAACCACTGGTATTTATGGTCCTTTACCAATGGGATTAATCTTTGGAAAAATTAGATTAACTTGTCAAGGATTCTTTATTCATCCAGGTGTTATAGATGGAGACTTTAAGAGACTTTAAGACTAAGAATTGTATGAAGACCAGCCATGCATACAGACCCATGCTCAGAGGAAAATATCCTTTTGAGAAACCTTAGGTGAATGTTAAATGTTTGTATTAAGTTTTAGGTGCTAGGTGTCAGAGTTAGGGTTTGGGTTTAGGATTTAGGAATTTGATAGACAAATGTTAGGTAATTGTTAAGTATTAATAAATATATATTTGATAAATAAAAATTTACTGTTACAACAATGAATTGAAGGACTTAGTAAAATTTCCACATGAGTGAAAGCATAAATTCATAGTGTACTTCAGGAAGGAGTGAATAGCAACTTGAAGTACTGAAAACTTTTGGTAAAGGTTTTGGATGTTACACATGTGGACTTGAAGCAATAAAGTCAACTAATCTCATCACATATATTGATGGTTGGTATTGATTGTCAACTTGACTGGATCTAGAATCACCCAGAGACAAGCCCCGGGGCATGCCTGTGATAGGTGGATTTGCTAAATTGAAGTGGAAAGAACAACTCTAAAAGTGGGGCACCACTCGTGGACTTAGGGTTTGAACTATATAAAAAGGAGAAAGCAAGCTGAGCACTGTAATCATCATTTTCTAGTTCCTGACTGCAGACACCTCACAGCCAGCTGTCTCAAGCTCCTGTTGCCAGGATTCCCACGCCACAATGGAATTTGACCTTGAACGGTAAGTAAAATTAAGCCCTTTCCTCTGAATCTCTTTTTGTTGAAGTATCTTATCAGAGTAGCAGGCGTAGGCTAAAACAAACATCAAAACAACAATGTGCAGAGGAGCTATAACATTCCCTACGACTATACTCTGGGCATGCATAAATCAATTAATGACGTTAGAACTGGCATTAAATGGCTAGCCACATAAGAGAACTTTATTCTCTAGTAGTCACCTCTTATCTATAGCCAACATGTTTCAAGATCCTCTGTTGACTGCCTGAAACTAAAGATAGCAGCAGGCCATAGGCACAGTGTGTTTCACGTTCATTATAGACATCAACCTCCACATATGTTCTTTTTCCTAATTAAGTCTAGACCATTTGCCTTTTCATTAAAAAAACAAAACAAAACACTGTGATGGTGATGTAACTTGAATTAATAAATAAGCAAATATATAAGAAAAAAGAGTTTATGTCTTTTATTTTACATATATGAATTTATAGCATCCTGTGCTTTGATGTCATTATTTAGTAAAAAATAAGAGCCACAAAAACATAAGCACTCTGGTACCATGGCAGTGAAATGAGCAACTAAGAGAGCTATGTGGTATATGGCAGTTGGGTAACATGAACAAAGGGAATATACTGAAAAAATGAGATGACCTGTGTCCTGGACAGGAGAGCAAGCATGATCTCACTATGCTCTTAGAACAGAATACAATTTAAAACTTATGAGTTTTTTATTTATGGAACTTTCTGGCTAGTATTTTTGGACTATTGTTGACTGCGGATAATTGAAACCATCGATAAATGGAGACAGCTCTAGCCACATCTCATTTGAATGGATGGGATCTAAGTTACCCCAAACTCTTTGACGAATCAAAACCAAAGATTTTCAGTGCTACTTTTGTGACTTATGCTGCCTTGAAGAGCTGTTCAAGATGTGAACCATGTCATCTTGATCATGTGCATCCAGAGAAGTCTTCTTAAGGACATGTTAAGCTTCCTGTCTTGCTCCAAGGACATATTAATCATTGATTCCATCTGTGATGATATTGACATAAATTTAAAAGCATTTGGGGTTTTTGTATGACATGTTTTGTGCTTGAAGATACAAGTGTCCACTGGTCACTATTATAATATCTAAATAAACCAATTCTTAGGATCAACCCAGAGGGTCTTAGCAGGTAAAGCCATCTCCATCAACCTTGTCAACCTGAGTTTGGTTGTTGGAACCTTCATGACAGAAGGAGAGAACCAATTCCTGCAACTTATCCCCTGACCTCCACATATGCTTTGTAGCACTCATGCATGCACAAAAACACATACACAGACATGCAGAAGAAATAAATGAAGCAATGAAGTGGGGGGTAGATTGACCTAGAAGATAGACTCACTGGAAAACAGTTCAAAGTATTTGTTATTACCAGATCCATCAAGTAGTGAACTTTAGGGGCTGGAGAGAGATGACTCAACAGTTAAGAACACTTACAGTTCTTGCAAAGGACCTAAGATCTTTCCCCAGAACTCACATATTGGCTTGTAACTGTCTGTAACTCTAGTACTAGGGGGTCTTGTGTCTGTCACTGCTTCCCCAGGCACCAGGAATGCACAGGGTGCACATTCATACATATAAACACTCATAAACATGAAATAAGAATAAATAAGCCTTTAATGCAAATAACTGAACTGTAATTCATTTCTTATCGAATCAGTATAACAGTAAAGTAAATAAGAAAATAAAGACACATCTTTACAATTTTAATGATCAGTCAAAAGATCCAGAAAATCGTTTGGACAAAGACTTTGGAGGATGCCTTATTACTTTGTCTATTCTGTTAAATCAGACCACACCCTTCACTTGCACACCTCTGCCTGTTCAGTGCAAAGGAGTGTGCATGGCACATAAAAGAAACTTAGTGAATAATTGTTGCATGACTATGTAAGTGAGGGTCATATACTTAGGTACACTACTTAACACAAAAGCATCTTCATATAGCATAGTGCTTGTAGTTCAAGTGAACGATTTGCTGTATGTAACCTTTTAAAATTGGTAGAAGCTATCTAGAGAGGATAGTCAAGAGGCAATATATACCTGAGTATAACAAGAGTTAGAAGAGGGAACCTACTAAATAGCTACTTAGGAGGTAATCCTCTAAGCCCTTGATAATAGTTTAGATATAAGTAGGAAAGTAGGGTCTTCTAATTTCATGTGGCTGAGTTAAAGTACCTTGAAAAAAACAAACTTGGTATGGAAAAGGGTTTATTTGGCTTACAATTTCAAGTTATAGTCCATCATTGTGGAAAAGCCAAAGCAGGAGCTGGCTATGTAATGTCAAAGGTCAAGAGCAGTAAAGAAGAGAGGCACATGTACTCATGTGCTTGCTTGTTTGACTTGGCTAGGTTTCTCTGCTCATATAGTTCAGAACTTTTTTGCCTAAGGATGGTTCTGCCCACAGTGGAATCTGTCTTCCCACATAAACTAACTTAATAAGATAACTTCCCCACAGACCTATCCCACAGACCAACTGAATATAGAAAACATTTCATTGAGACTCGCTTCCCAGATGATTCTAGGTTGTGTTAAGTTGATATAATTAAAATATGTGTAAGGGGTATTTTAACTAATTAATTTAAGTATTTATTGGTTAGTTCCCATATTTTTAGTGCTATGCTCAGTAGTATGTAATGTGCATGCAATTTAACCTTGATCCTGAGAGAGTTACAGTGTAGTGAAAGAGAGTAATATTGTTAGCTGAGTTAGTTGAGGACATCCGCGTCTCTGGTGTAGATCACTGAATGGATGACAATATTGCTAGTAGAGGTACAAAACACATAAGCCAAAAGGCAGACAAAAAAAAAAGAATATAAAGTATTCTTCATGAAAAGATTGCAAAGCCTGGGTCAGAAAACAGAAACATTTTTCTTACTGATCTACAGGTTGGAAACCCAAGACCTCCTTAGCCCACACTGATCCTAAGGATCAAACTCATCACCAGACTAGGCAGCCATCTCACTAAAGCAATGCCTTCTTTACGATTAAGCTAAAGCAGAGTTTACCAGGCTACACCTCAGAGCACATTATCCATAGGCTGCTGCTCAAGTCAGACCATCTCACTATAGGTTACATTTTTGAATTAGCTCTACACTGATAGATGTGGTGTCTGCTGGGGTCGCTCTCTGAGCCCCCTCATTGTGTCATCATACAGCAGGAGAAGCAAGACACCCAAGACACTCTCCATAGCTTTCTGATAAAGGCTTTTCCCCATCAGTGTGGATTCGGCACTCATTATCCAATAAGGGGATCTGACGCCCCACCCCTTAGCACCACAGAGGTTTCAACCCTCAGTGTTTGGGGAACACTAACATTCACATCACAGCTCTGGACAACATGAAAATGACATGTCCTAAAATTGCAACAATCAAATTTAATTTCTTTAAATGAATTTTTAATATAAGGTGTCATTTAAAACTAATTTTTGATAACAGTGTAATCCTTAACACATGTGAAAACTCAGAACAAAAGCTTCAAATTAATGGGGAAAAGCATTTTAAAAATTCACTCTTTTAATGGACTTTTGATTTCTCAAAGAGAGTAATTTCTATTGAGGTTGTTTCAAGTTTTGAATTCCCCGGAGTGAATTTAAATTAGGATCTGCCTTGCTAATTTTTGAGAGTAAATTCAGCTCTCCCCAAACTACTACTAAATGTGATTTCTGAGGCAAAGTAGGGGGAGTGATTAAAATGGGAAGTCCTGAAATGACTAAGCCATGGAAAGAGAACAAAGTGCAGAAACTAAAGAAAAACAGGAATGAGGGATAACCAAGAATAATGTAGATCCGTAAGAAGTGCTGAAACAGGATGACTTGAGGCAACCTTTTACTGAGGTGGTCTGAAATGCAGACTTGAAATTTTTATTCAATAGGAAAGAAGACATATCTTAGACTGCAAGATGACTCATCAGGTAAAGGTGTTTCCTGCCAAGACTGACTACCTGAGTTCAGTCTTAGGGACTCCAAAAATTTGTCTTCTGACCTCTGTGCACATAGCCATAATATACATGTGCGCGTATACACACACACACACACACACACACACACACACACACACACACACACGTAAAAGCAGTATTTAAACAAAGCATTTCTACACAGTTGATAAAGGAGTGTCTTAGACATTGTTTGAAGATGCTGTCATGACATTTGTGCAGAGAAGGGAGTATAAATAAAGGAGAATATAGGAAAGGACGCTGATGGTAGGATACAGACTCTATGAATCAAGATATGAGCAGGCAAATCATCAGGGAGAAAGGCAGAGCCTGAGCTGGGATTGAAGCAAAGCATTCCATAAGACTGTGCTCATTTTATAGGGCCCCCCTGGGAACAGTGGGAATATGTCACTCTTGAGGGCTTCTCCTTCAGGCAGACTGCATGGCAAAGCATCAGGAGGATGAAGTGATCATGAGTAGCTGCCTCAGAGATCTGAGCCCTGTGGTGCAGCACACTGGCAGGAGGTAAGGTAAGAAATCTCAGGACTTAAAACATTGTGAGAGTCCAAAACACTTTGTAAGGTCATGGTAAATGACACCACGTTAGCTGAAGTGTGGTGCAGTCATCAGAATACGACAACTGCTTTATCCATGCAGAGCGGCTTAATGCATCAAGTAGATCCAGGCTTTCCAGATTACTACCACAGGCAATGGGATCTTAAAAAGCAAACATCAAACATGGCCTAGAAATAATAACATTCTCTCATTGCCAAATGTCAAATCTCTGATGTTTATGAGATTAAGTTAAGCCAAAGTTATCATTTAATCAAGTTATGCTTGTTCAAGGAGACATGGGGATCTGACAGATCATATTTTACAAGTGTTTAATTTTAACATAAATATGACTATATTGATTAGTTTTAGAACTATTATAGTCAGGAAAATGCCTTCTTTTATATAAATATTAACTCCTAAAAATACTCATACAAGTAATGTAAGTAGAAGCAGTAGGCTACATTTGTGTGTGTATGTGTGTGTGTATGTGTGTGTGTGTGTGTGTGTGTGTGTGTGCATGTGTGCATGCCTAACAATAATTAAAGAGGCATGAACCTGAGAGGGACACAGGTGGAGTTCCAGGGGAAGAGAAATTAAGAATGCAGTTAAATACACAGGCTGTCTGCAGTGGTAAGGGTAGCAACACACCTTTCTTCTTACTTTGCTTTGGCAATGATTCACTTTTATTTCATTAATAGAATAAAACAGATACCTGTTTTCTCAGCAGTGAGATTGGTACAGGAAAAAAAATGGCAATATAAGATGCTAGGATGGTCTCCATAGCAGATAACAATAGGGAAAGGGAAGGTCTGTCCTAACCCCTTCTAGTTGTCTTCCGTTTTGAGTAACCCTGGCTAACACTTCCATCTCCAGAGCTGCCTGAAAATTATGGTAACCAAAGCTAGAAAATATCATGTTAATTTTCAAGTCTGGCCAGGAAGAAATCAGAAATGACAGGATTAGTCTGTGTACCTAGCAGAGTGACTGGGTACCTGTCATTGAATGAAGGTTCTACCTAAAACTTTCAAAAGGAACAAGTGAAAATGTGGGTCCTAATATCCAAAATTCCTGGAGGGTGTGGGACCAAGATGGAGTTACAACCAAAAGTAAAGAGGGAGACTTACAAAGGGAAGGATGGAAGACAAGAAAACCATCATGGGCTTTTACTGAGCCTAGTGTGTTGGCAGCTTTGCTAGATGTCAGGTATGTAAGGCTGAACCTAGTGGTGAGGTTTCAGGTAAGCCTGCCCTAAGGGTGTGAGTGTGGGAGAGATGGCCTTGCCACTTGTCAGCCATGCAGTAACATGAACAGGAGATAAATACATCTCACTTGCCTCTTGCCACCTATGGCAGGCAGGAGAGCTAGCTCAGAGGTCATTAGAGTGGGAGAGCTGGCCCTGCCCATCACCTGTTGCAGCACTCAGGAGAACAAGCCCTGCACCTCACCTGGGCAAAAGAGTAGAGCTGATCCTGATGGTAGGAAGTGTGGTTGAGCCTGTCCCGAGGGAGTGAGTGTGGGAGAGCTTGTCGCGTCCCCCTCGACCAGCAAGGATGACACAACTCACAAAAGCTCTTCTCCAGCAGTTTATTCAGGTCCCTTGAAAACAGTCTTCCGAATTCTGAATGCCCGGGCAAGCCCAACCCACAGGCTAAATACTAAATGAACAGCCAGTCAAGTGAAGCAAAGTGGTGCTATCTTAGAGGCCCACGTATGCGGAAGCAAGCCAGATCAGCGGTCTTTGCCAAATATGGACTTATTATCATAGAGAGCGCTCACCGTTGGGCTGGTGGAAGGCGGAGACCAGCGCCATCTTTAGGGCGCGGCACATCGCAGCTCTCTACAAGAGCTGAACCTTCCCTTGTCTGCCATGTGGTAACATAGGCAAGGGGAGATGCCCACCCCACTCTTGGACCTTACCACCTGTGGCAGGCAGGAGAGCTGGCTGGAGGTCATCAGAGTGGGAGAGCTGGCCCTGCCCCTCACCTACTGCAGCACTTGGGAAAGCAGCCTCTGCACTTCACCTACTGCAGCACTCAGGAGAGTGGGCACTGCCCTTCACCTGGACAGCACAGTAGAGCTGGACCTGGATGTGGGGGTTGTGGTGACCTGACCTAGAAAGTATGAGTGTGGAAAAGGTGGCCCTGCTTCTTGTCTGCTGAGTGATGGCACAGATAAGGGAGAGATGCCCTCCTCCCCTTCCTCATCCCTCACCATCTATGGAAGGCAGGAAACCTGGCCCCAGAGTCATAAGAGTAGGAGAACTGGCCACATCTCTCACCTGCTGCAACATTCGAGAGAGTGAGCCCTGTACCTCACCTGGGCAGCTGGGTGGAGTTGGCCCTGGTAGTGGGGTTGCTGGTGAGCCATGGTGGGCATGAGAGCAGGAGAGCTAGTGGACTGGCCAGCTCTGATGCCTCTAGGTCCCAGATCCAGGGCTTTGAATTGCCCCAACCCAACATCAACCCCATTAATGAACTGCTGGAATGCATGAAGTGACCAGTCCTACAGATTCAAAACTACATGATCTCCACAACACAGGGCAACAACAAGATATCTGAGAGGAATCTCAGCGAGGTTCTTGTATTGATAGAGTAGCAGAAGGTAGAGGCCTCCTACCAGACCAAGTCATTGCAATGAACATTTGAAAGCAAAGTGTGAACTTTTGTATACTGTGGGACACACTATGACAACAAGATTTTTTTTCTCTATTGGGGTGTAGAGGGTGGGTATGGGTGGAAGGGAAGATGAGTGGGATTAGGTGCATGATGTGAAATTCACAAAGAACCAATAAAAAGTTTTATCCAAACAAATCCAAGCAAGTACAAAATATTGCTCTCTATAATTTGCTCAAAGAAGATGGAAATCTTGGATTCTTATTGTCTTTGGAGGAGAATAATCTTTAGAATATAAAACTACGTGAGTTTAATAAGACTGAGTTTGTAACAATAAACCTGAGTACAAAATGATATTCAGTTTGCAGCCTCTGGTTATATCACCTTCTTATTCCCATATCTGCCAGGGTTTAATTTTTCTTCCTCTTGTGTTTCCAGTGTCTCATATCCATGGGCCCCTTTCCTTTACTCTACACATTTTCAGGTGTCTCTCATCTTTAAAGAAAAGTAACATTATTAGTGTCTTTTCTACTCAATCAAAACCCTCCAAATGGTAATCTTGACCCCTTTCTTTTCCTCTGGATTGGATGTTAAGTGCCTTCTGGTGCTTGAGGTGTGTCTTCTGTTCTCATCTAGAACAGGATTCTTGTTTTTGTATCTTTCCTTCTATGGAAAAAACAGCATGTTAAACAAGGCTACAAAATTAAGTATTTGCAAGGTAGATACAAAGTTGAGGGACATGTTTCTCATGCAGTCTCATCTTGCTTTCAGTCTTCTATCTGGTACTGTTCAAGCAAGTTTAGCTTAATTTGTTATAGTCAGCATTATCAACATCACAGAGTATCCTATGAACACCTAATTTATTGAAAATAATTCAGCCTTGTCTTAAGTGGATGTTTTTGGGGATTTTAGTTTGTTTGTTCCTTCATTTGACATTGTCTCCTAAACATCTGTAATTTACACCAACAGCAGAAGTTCTGAAAGTGATATGACACACACTATTTGGAGACTTTTTTTGAAATATGTGTATGCATACACACACATCTACATATGTGATATACAGTTGAGGAGGCCTGTGTTCCAGGGTCTGCCTCTCTTCCTTCTGGGTGTCTGACTCCACTATACTCCAGGCCAAGGGAAATGAAACAGAGTCTGGGACAAGTGTAATCGTGAGTTCTGCTCAGTCCCTCTGGATCTCCAGGTGCCAATAATTACCGAGCTATGAAGGGGGAAGCTGTGGTTCTGTGGTCCCTGCCATTGCTGCAGTTCCACAGGAGAGGATTGGGTAGAGCCCACA
Organism: Lophiomys imhausi; assembly: GCA_907164525.1. Classification (NCBI taxonomy): domain Eukaryota; kingdom Metazoa; phylum Chordata; class Mammalia; order Rodentia; family Muridae; genus Lophiomys; species Lophiomys imhausi. The sequence goes on from CAJQZJ010004767.1 coordinate 3,476,343, forward strand.
ATGGGTTGAGCCACAGGATTCAGGTCCAGCAGTGATTACAAAGGTTAGAGAATGCCTTCACTGATGATTTTAGTGTTACAGCTCATTTAGACAATATTAAAACAGCTCAGATAGTATTTAGTGAAACAGCTATATGTGTCTATTCCAGGTGAATAAGGGTTTATGAACCTTGGAAAGTGGGAAAGGGATTTTGGAGGTGAATTCCAATGCATTTTATTGGCTGAGGCTAAAATGCTAGTGATGCTCTATTTGCATGGGAAATAATTCCAGGTGCTAGGCTATGTGACTGACTACCTGTGACCACCTGGACTACATGCTCCGAGGCAGGCAAGGAAACAGAGGGGGCTGTTCCACTCCTGCCAGTCTCTGGATGAGATTTTAAACCTCAAATTTTGAGATTTCTGGGGTTTGAACATGCTCCACCTCACCAGTTCCTCTGGTGGCATGTTCCACATGCTGCTGTAGAGGTCCGTATTGTATTTGTTGTGTGTTTGGATAAAAGTCCTTGCTTTATCTTCAGATGGGGAAATGCACACAGAGACATCTAGGAACAGCCTTCTAGTGAGAGATCTAGCGATGGATTAAGGATTGAAAGGCAAAGTGACTCCTCACATTCAGAGACAGTGGAGAAACCCATTGTTAATCTCACCCTAGTTCTACAGATCCCCCTCCTTTCTCCTTCTTCCTCTTTCTCCTTTTCTTTCTCCCTGTCCTCTTCTTCTTCATCCTCCTCTTTCTTCTTGTACCCCATACCTCAAGCCAAAGCACAGGACCCTGGAACTATGATGATAGCTGTAACAACATAAATAAGAAAGATAGCTCAGTCCATCCAGGCTGCTATGTAAAAATACTCTAAAACAGAGTAGTTTGCAAACTATGGAAATTTATTTGTCATGGTTATGGAAGGATGTTCAAGATCAAGGTAGTGGAATTTCATTTTTGAAAGCCTGTGTCCTGGTTCTTGGATGATACCTTCTGACCGTGTACACACAGGGCAGAAATAATGAGATTTCTTGTGTCTCTTTTACAAGGACAATAAACTCATTCATAAAGCTCTGCCTGCACAAGCATGTTGTTAAGGAGGATTCATCAGACAGATTTCTGGGGACACAGGTGTTCTGTCCATGGTAATTAGCTACAAATGCTAAATAACCATAAGATGAGCTATTTATTGCTGTATGGAAACAAATCTATTCAATGAAAGGATATAAGAGTATAGCTGGAGAGGAGGTTTAAATTTTCCCTCAGGAAACTCCCTATTAACTCAAAATGAAGCCTTCTACTTCTCTTTCAGGAAGGTATGGACTTCTTCAATCATCATCAATTTCATTATTATTAGCAGATTACAATCTAGAGTGAACACTGTTTAGATTTTTATAACAAAATATCCCTGACCAGATGACTTACCCACAGTTCTTGTGGCTCTCACAGTCTTTGGAGGTTGCAAGTCTAAGGTCATGGTGTCAAGGCTGAGTCAAGGCTGAGTTCTTAGGACACTTCACTTCCTGGATTGTTGATAGCAACCTTCTCAGTGTATACTCTATAGTTGTCTGTCCCTGCTCTCTCTCTCTCTCTCTCTCTCTCTCTCTCTCTCTCTCTCTCTCTGTCTCTCTCTCTCTCTCTCTCTCTCTGTGTGTGTGTGTGTGTGTGTGTTTGTGTAAGAGAGAGAGAGAGAAAGAGAGAGGGAGGGAGAGAGGGATGAAAGGAGGGAGAGAAGAGAGAAGAGGAGAGAAGAGAAGAGATAATCTGTGACTGTGTGGGAGAGAAATGGGGAGGAAGAGAGAGAGAGAGAGAGAAAACTAAACACATCACATTCACATTGTGGGTGAGGATTTCAATCTATGAACTTGGAGGGGACATATTCAGGCAAGCTTTTACCAGACAAGAAACCAATTCCATCCTTTCAGTGGTGTGGTCTTAAAGCATCTTAACAGATATTAACTAATCTGCTTTGACAATAAGTAAAGTCTGGCACAGCACATTTATATAAGTAGCCATGTAATAAGGAAAACAAAATAATGTTCAACTCCCATCAAGATGTTGGTTTTAGCTCAGCTATGAATCATGCCACTGGTTCAGAAGATCATTTGGAAGGAAATAAAGAAGATGGAATAACAACATAAATTAATTTTCAAGAATTGCAGAAGACAGAGAAACCATCTCCAAGGAACAAAGTTTGTACAAATACTGTTAAAAGCAAAACTGGTAGCAAAGCCTTGCAGAAAATCTGGTGTATTAGAAGACCACAGCAAATGACAGACTCATGGAATGACCTCAAGTCATATGACACAATAGAATACCTATAAGAAAACAAGCAAAAAGAAGGATACCTATAAGAAGACCCTACTCTAAATGATAGTGGTTGTCCTAGTCTCCTTATCTGTTGCTGTCGTAAAACAATGACCAAAAGCAATGCTCAGGAGGACAGGGCTTGTTGCATCTGCACTGTTGTACTCCATCATTGAGCGTAAATAAGGCAGGAACTGAATCAGCAACCACAGACCAATGCTGCTTGTACCAGGCTCACGCTTAAGCTACTTTTCTTGTATAGCCCAGACTAACCTGCCTAAGTATGATACCAGCAAGAGTAGACTGGACCCTCCTACAACCATTATGAATCAAGAAAATGCCTAACAGACATGCCCATATGCCATTCTGATGGAGACAGTCTTCATTTTAGGCTCCCTCTTTCCAGGTAACTCCAGGTTGTGTCAAGTTCACAAAAGCTCAACAACCCCATATTCCTGGTCTTTCTTCTGAGATGAGAAGGCTGGAACAGTAGAGCTGGGGTGGTAGAGGGCTCCCAAGTGACCCAAAGATGTTAAATATAAGACTATCAAAACCACATCTTATGCATTTAAAGAGATGTTCTTCATAAAGTAGGGACAGTTGCTGGTAGTAACTGGTAATTAATTTCTAAATTAGTCTATGTAGATATGAATTTTAAATGACCTTTGAGTGCCCAGTCTATACAGGTACAATACAACTCTTACATACAAGGCTCAGGGAACATCATGGAAGAGAGACTGCAAGCCAAAGGCCCATGATATCTGTTATGGGACAGGATCTTCTATATGTGACAGAGAAGGTGGACCCATGAAATCTCAAAAGTATGGTTGTTTATACAAGACCCCATAGCAACAATCCCAGTTGATTTGCCAAACACTATACAGATACAATGATCAAGGTGTATTGCTGTGATATTACTGTAAGGACTGTCAAATATAGCAATGGTAGCACAGAAATGCTATACCCTCATGTACATGACTAATTGATTTTTAACATAGGTTTAAAGATAATTAATGAATAAATAGTATTCTTCTCAGCAGATGATACTAAAGGCAATGGATAGCCACACACACAAAAACATGGGCATAGGGCTAGACTTCAAATGCCACATGAAAAAAATCAACTTTTAAATGCATCATGTCATTCAGTGGCTTCCAGTGGGGCTCAGATACAAATGGGAAGTGCACACATAACCTGAAGGTCAGGGCTATGTCAGTCCAGATAGAAAAGGATTAAACACAGGAATGCCATTCTGCTGCTTCCAGCTCGGAATTCCTTGCCTGGTCTGATATCAGGCCAGAAATACATACTCCTCTGCTGCCAGGAGGCCAGGGCTAGGTCATTCTGGGCAGAAAAGGGTGGCCGGACTAGACCAGAGAGGCAAGAGAAAAAGTTTATTTTCAATGCCAAGTGTTACAGTTCTCCTACTTGAACACTCAGTGCTGGGCCAGGCAGTTTCAAGCCAGCCCAGGGTGCCAGGCGGGTGGTATGGGAGAAGCAGCAGGAGACCAGCACCTCTGAGCAGGAACATGTGCCCTGAGCAGCCCTAGCAGTAGCATCGAAGGCAAACTCTTCATGAGAGGGAGAGTCAATGGGGTGATATTATGCATTCTAAATGTTAATTAATTAGTCCCAGAGGCCTGTTTGCTGTCTGTTACTTTCTCTGATGGGTTAAATAAATGCTGAGGCCTGAGATTGGGCAAAGAAAGAGGTAGGCAGGGCTATGGTGTGGGCTTCTGAAGCAGAGAGGTCAGAGTAGCCAGAAGAAGCCTCCAAGACAAGCAGCTGGAACAGGAAGGGGGACACACGCCACATAATAGTGGGTTAAGGATTAACACCGCCCACCCATTAAATATAATATACATACAAGTAAATAATTTAATTAATTTTTTCTATGAAGAGTGTTTCCTCCCAAGCCCAAAATAAACAGCTGAGTCTCAGGCAGTCATGTCAGGGAGAGAGGAGGGGAAGAGGGGGAGAGAAAGAGAATAAGTTTATTTAGTGACTCAGTGGCATTATAAACCTTTGTGCAGTGGAGAGGGGTTTTGGAGGTGAATGTGTTTGATTTGCTGGGTATCATCCCAGGAGAAGAAAGAAAACGTAGTACCTAATTAACTCATTGATAGTAGCCGTTGGGGAAAGAACTCCAGGTTCACTGGGAAGGTTTCTAAGAGTTGGGCCTTAGAAACATGCCTTAGAGGATCTGAGGTTTCCTCAGAACAGAGGGAGGAAGCATTTTCTGCTAATAAAGGGAGTTCAGCATTTTACCAAGGAGCTAACAGGCTTTGCGGAAATGCCAGACTTCTACCTTATCAGCAGAAATTCCCCACATGGGAGAGGCAGGAGAAATGATTACCTACAACATCAAGTGTTACAATTCTTTTAATAAGCAAGCAGGAGGGTTAGGATAACCCTAACCCTTTGTCATGCAGAGAAAGGTTACTGCTCTTTTAGTTAACCTTCCAGTGCTGGGCTGAGCAGCTTCAAGGAGCTCAAAGGTCCTGGCCCAAGCCAAGAGGCTTCAGGAGTCAGAGTTGGCTCAGGCTGTTCTGGTGGCTTTTTCAGGGACAGCCAGCAACCAGCTGTCACTTCAGATAAGCACTGAGTGTTGCAGGAGTGGGAGGAATTGGAGCTTCAGAGGTGGCCACTGGGGTGGCCAGCAATGGTAATTAAGATGTGAGCTTGACTAGGCACCAGTGACAGCGGAGCTTTAGGTGCTCAGAGATGAGCTCAGGCTGCAGAAGACCTGGTTAGGTGACAGTGGCAAGGCAAGAAGGAGCCTGCAACCCAAGTAAGCCTAGCTAGGCAGTCACGTCCAGCGTTGAGTTCTTCATGGGGGAAAAGCCCTTCCTCCTCATGCCCAAAATAAACAGCTGAGTCTCCAATAGTCATGGTGGACAAAGAGTTTATTTTGTGAAAAGGGACATTATAAACTTTGGGCAGTGGGGAGAGGTTTTGGAGGTGAATGTTTGATTCATTGGGCATGGTCCTATGATAAGAAAGGGAGCACAGTACCTAAGTATCCAATGGGCAGCTTCAGTAGGGGAAGAGCTCCAGGTTAGAGGCATGGACAAAAGGTGATTGACTGTAAGCCAGGTCACCAAGAGATCTCATTAACATAACATAGGGTGGGTATTCCAGGAATCCCAGGTTCTCACTGGGTGGATCTCTTGTCAGGAGAAAGGGCCAGGCCTGCAACTTCCCTGAGGGCTACTGGACAATCCTCAGATAAAGAGTGTGGGGTTTGGGATGGCCCAGATGAGGCAGAAGAGGGAACCCCAGTGAGAAAAGGGAGTCTGTCATTTAGCACCAAGCTCAGAGGCTTTCCAGCTGCACCAGATTTCAACCTTACCAGCAGAGTCTAACAGTATCATAGACATAATGCAATATCTACATGAAAAGAGCTTTTGAAACTCAATTTAGCAATGAATTCTTAAAATTTTTGTTCTGCAACTGAAAATGTAATTCATAAAAACACACATTGATAAAAAAATAAGCTGAATAAATATCAGACAGTCCTGATTGCCAAAGACCTTAAAGATGAATATGCTTGGAGGTAGGATTTCCCAGTCTCATACACATCAACGAGTTGTCTCAGTTGCTAAAAGAACTAAAAGTTATATTAGCAGATGGTTTTTATTAACATATTATTTGTCCTTTGACAAGTTCATACATGTATACAATATACTTGATCATACCACATACCCCAGCTTTCCTCTCAACCACTCTTAACTAACCCTGGCTACCTCCAATAAACTCCCTTCCAACTTTCATAGTATCTTCTTTTGTTTTGTATGCAGTTCAGATGGTGCAGCCCCACCTCCATCACCATGGTGGCAATGCAGAGTCAATGCATGAAGTCCATGGGTATTTGCCACCCTGTAGAGCATGAGTAACCTACCAGTGATCATATGCCCAGTCCACATTTACTCACCTTTAACTCAGAAGCTGCCAACACTAATAATAGCCCCTAGCTAGGACTGGAGTCTTATGAGCCCCTCCATCATCCATACCAGAAATCTCTCTATCACTTATTCTCACCATTTTAGGCAGATAATTTTTTAAAATCCAATAAAAATGTGATTAGACCCAGAGATATATGGAAGAAGATGAAAAACAAACAAACACACACAGGAACAGAAGGTGAACATCATAAAGACCTAGAGAAAAAAGAAAACCCCACTGAGACTCCATCATACACTTCTTAAATTTGCTGAAATAAAAAATATTGACCAACTGTTTTTCAGATTATGGAATAATCAGTACTCCAACACCCTAGGGAGAATGAAAAATGGCACAGCCACTGTGAAAAGTGGTTTGAGGGTTGTGTGCACACCTACAGTGTTCGTCCATTGGGGAGGCCTTAATAAAACACCATAAAACACTGTGCATTCATTGAGAAGCTCACATACAACAGGGAGTTATCTTGCACAGATCAAGGCCTCATCACAGTGACAGATTCAATTTCTGGTGAGATTCTTCATCTCTGATGAAGAAAGTACATGGTACTTCTTATTGTGTTACCATGGGGTAGGAGGGACTTGGCAACTGTCCTCTACATATCCCCTCCCAACAGCCCCACCTCCATCACCATGGTGGCAATGCAGAGTCAGTACATGAAGTCCATGGATACCACAAGCAGACCACTGAACACATGAATGCATCTAGACATTTCATTTCTAAATACTTATCTGAGAAAATTTAAAACATTTCAATACAAAGACAGGCATACACATTTTGATAGTAAATTTCTAGCAAAACATAAATCAGACAGCTGTTTATCTGCAGATACATAGGCAGACACACCAATGTATATTCATTTATTGGATTTCTGCTCAGCAACAGAGATATTGGTACATTCTACATGCTATTGATACAGTAGAGTTGAAACTCAAAGTACTATACAAAAAATAGAAAGAGCATATTATATAAACTGGAAAGGAAATTTTCATTTCTAATACCATTTTTTTTTCAAATAAATGGAGTGAACTTCCAAGGAGAAATGGCTGATTCTAAAAGGGAACAGGTAGTATGCAAAATATCTCCAGCAAGGCTTGCAACACCATAGAATCAAAAAATGGTCAAAACATTTCATTCAGAGCCCACCTATCTTCACCACACATAATAATGAAGTATGTCAAATGACACAGAGGATAACCAAAGGAGCCCCCAACACTCAAAGTTGAAAAAAAAACTTGAGGAACAAAATGTATCCATGATGGTGTACAAGAAAGACAGAAGAAGATAGCAGTAGGGGTGAAAAGCTCTCCTCAGGCAGAATTAAAAATAAAGCTTTCAGTTACTTTCTCTAACTTGGAGTAGAGAACACTCCTTTGTACCCTTACAGATTTCCACAAATGGCTCATAGTGACTTCCTTTCAAAGGGTGGAATTAATATCCTTGTGAAGGTCCCTGAGAAACCAGGCTTCACACAGGCCAACATCACACTGTAAGTCCTGTTCCATGTGAACTCTTTATTCTAGGTAGTGAAAACAGCACATGCCAACTATAATTTTCTTTCCCAAACTCATGAGCCATGACTGCTTAGAGAATGTCAACTATGAGAGTTCACAGGAGTACAAAGGTCATGAAACACAAGGGATGTCTGAGGAGCCATCATAGCCTAGAGGATCCTGGGAATCCATGACAACAATGCAGCAAGGTGTTCTGCACAGAATCTTGGAAAATAAAGTGGATATTAGAAGAAAACTGCATATGCCCTGGGTATCAATTACTTAATAACCAAGCACCACTCTGAACTCACTAATAGCTACACACTTTCTGTTTCAGTGTACAATAAGCCACATAGAGAACACATGATTACTCTTTATGCTTTGGTAGATTTTGCCATAAATCTAAAACTATTCTGAAAAGGAATGCCTATTAGTATAAAGTCTTTAACACACACACACACACACACACACACACACACACACACACACACACA
>CAJQZJ010004767.1:3484588-3506906 GCA_907164525.1 Lophiomys imhausi
ACACACACACACACACACACACACACACACACACACACACACACACATCTAAGACATAGAGAAAAAACTTAAGAGAATGCTTAGTAAACCAGGCAGGAATCTTTAGAAATTCTAGTGTACAATGACAGAAGGCACATCAGTGGTTACTGGAGTAGGTGGTGATTTTGGAGGGAAGAGCTGGGAAAGGACAGTATGCAGAGATTTTAAAGGGAAGGGGTGCACTTCTGGAGGTAGATGTTCCATGTCTCACTTTGTCTGTGGGCAAGGTTCTCCATATACATTATACATACATATGCATGTCTGGAAGGCTACCTGCCAGCCTCTTTCTTTCCTTCCCACACTTATTCTGTGCACTATCCCTAATGCCCCCACACTGTAGTTCCCACACTCCATTTTACCATTTGATGCCTTAAGGACATACAATAACTGCTTCCTTGAATTCTCTCCTACCTCCCTAATTCTCACACATCTAAAATTAGTCAGCGATAACTCATTGCTGGAATAGCCAACGCCCAAACCCAGTGGTCCAATGCAAGAGATTTACTTCTCATATGTAGTGCCTCCCTGCTGATTCAGGCGTTCAGACACCTTGACTCTAGCAGCCCCCACCTTCCCTGGAGTTTTGGAGTCTTCCTCGTGTCTTCTGGCCCTGGGTGAGAATGAATAACTGCAAGGCGTCTGCCTAAATGGACACACTCAAGGAAAATTTCCAAATGACTAACTCAGTTTTGAACAGGGCACATTTAAGGGAGCGTCAAGAAGTCCACTGATTTGTTGTTGAACATGTGCATTATTAGTTTATGACTGTATATGAACTATTTGTATTACTCTCTCCCTTCCACAGTGTTCTCGTGGAATCCTCAGCACCCACATCAGACCCTTCACAACCGCCTGTAACTTCCCTCTAAGGGCTCTCACCCTCTCCTCTGCTTGCCTCTGAGCAAACACATGACATACACTCACAGGGACATATAAACATAGTAAAAATTAATACATTTGGGATCATTTTCTGTACATTTATTTTTGGAGATAATGTCACCAAATGTCATTGTTTGTGTTGAATCTTTACATATTTTAAATCCTGAAATCATCACACCAATTTGGGTTTTGATAGGGTGTAGTTTTTTGCCCCATTGGAACAGGCATCCTTCTTAACTGACAGTATAAAATCTGATATGCTTAGGAGATTTCTTCCCAAAGCATTTGATACTGCAAGTGGAAAAGTCAGACTAGTAGATAGCAGGTGTGCCAACGCTGGAGTTTTGGATCTAGCCAGTGATTGGCTAGGGACGGGCTTTGGGCGGGCCTTCCTAGAGCGCGGAGGCTTGCTAGAAAGCTATGGAGTCAGTCTAGACTGTCACTATCAGTCAGCCTTTGTAGTATTTAGGAGTGTGCGGATTCTGCTGTTTGGGTAACAAGCCTAAGGAGAACTTGCTCCTAGCTTCCCTAGCAATCTGCAATCAGCGATCTCAGAGACTGCTGAGAACCCAGGAAGCTTGAGGGGCTGTCGCAGCAGGAGAACGACTAAGAATGGGCTACATCTAAGAGATCCAACTAGCCTCAGGATTTTAATGAGGACTGTAATACAAATTTCCTAAGATGCCTAGGTTTCAACCAATGGAAAAAGTCCGGAGATAGCGGGAGCTTTTTTTCCAACACCGGCCACTCCAGCGCAGGACGGGTGAGCACCCAGTGTCTCCCATCCACAGACAGACAGACACGAAAAAAAAAAAAAAAAAAAAAGTCTCTTGAAGAACTCTCCCAGTTCCGAGACCGGCTTGCTCCAGCTACTTCTTTCTGCCCTGACCGCATCGCCGGGCCGGGACAACGTGACTGACACCCTTCCTCTGCGTCTGGATGTAGGGTGAGGACAGGAGCTGACCAACACCGCCCCTCCCAACCAGGAGGTGGAGATCCCACGGGTCTTGCGATCCAACACCCACTTCCCCCTCTCTCTGCCCCTATATCACCGGCAACCCCTCCTTCCCTTTTCCCTCCTCCCTGGAGACAGGGGAGGAGAAAAGGGGAGCTCAGGTCGTCATGACTGAGTTGCAGGCAAAGGATCCGCGGGCTTCCCATGCGTCGGGCACCGCGCCTTCCCCCACCCACGTCGGGTCACCTTTGCTGGGACGCTTGGACCCGAGTTCCTTCCAGGGGAGCCAGCCCTCGGACGCGTCGTCTTTAGTCTCGCCTATATCCATCTCCCTGGACGGGCTGCTCTTCCCTCGGTCCTGCCAGGGCCAAGAGCTCCCAGACGGAAAGACATTGGGCCACCAGTCGCTGACCGACGTGGAGGGAGCATTCTCTAGAGTCGAAGCCACTCGCGGGGCAGGAGCCAGCAATCCCAGAGTCCCGGAGAAGGACAGCAGACTCTTAGACAGTGTCTTAGACACGCTGCTGGCGTCCTCGGGGGCCGAGCAGAGCCACACCGGCCCAACAGCCTGTGAAGCCATCACTTCTTGGTGTCTCTTTGGACCAGAGCTTCCAGAAGACCCCCGCAGTGTCCCTGCTGCCAAAGGGTTGTTGTCCCCGCTCATGAGCCGGCCAGAGAGCAAGGCTGGCGACAGCTCCGCGACAGGAGCGGGGCAGAAGGTGCTGCCCAAGGGGCTGTCACCACCCCGGCAGCTGCTGCTCCCTACCTCCGGTAGTGCTCCCTGGCCTGGGGCAGGGGTGAAGCCATCCCCACAGCCAGCTGCGGTAGAGGTGGAGGAGGGCAGTGTCCTGGAGACCGAGAGCTCCGCGGGTCCGCTTCTGAAAAGCAAACCTCGAGTACTGGAAGGCACAGGCAGCGGAGGAGGAGTCGCAGCTAGCGCACCCACGGCGGCTCCAGGAGGCGTCACCCCGGTTCCCAAGGAAGATTCCCGGTTTTCTGCTCCCAGGGTATCCTTGGAGCAAGACACTCAGGTGGCCCCTGGGCGCTCCCCACTGGCTACCACGGTGGTGGATTTCATCCACTTGCCGATCCTGCCTCTGAACCACGCGCTCTTGGCCGCGCGCACCAGGCAGCTGCTGGAAGGGGACAGCTACGACGGCCCGACCCCAGCCCAGGGCCCCTTTGCCCCGCCTCGGGGCTCGCCCTCCGTGCCCTCCCCGCCTGTGCCCTGCGGCGGCGACTTCCCAGACTGCACCTACGCTCCGGAGGGTGACCCCAAAGAGGATGCGTTCCCTCTCTACGGCGACTTCCAACCGGCAGGCTTGAAGATCAAGGAGGAGGAGGAAGGCGCGGAGGCTGCTGCGCGCTCACCGCGCCCCTACCTGGCGGGAGCCGGCGCCGCCACCTTCCCAGATTTCCCGCTGGCGCCGGTGCCGCCGCGAGCTCCCTCCTCCAGGCCCGGAGAGGCGGCGGTGGCCGGCGGCCCCAGCAGCTCAGCCGCGTCGCCCGCGTCCTCTTCAGGGTCCGCGCTGGAGTGCATCCTGTACAAAGCGGAGGGCGCGCCGCCCACGCAGGGTTCGTTCCCGCCGCTGCCCTGCAAGCCCCCGGCCGCCGGCTCTTGCCTGCTCCCAAGGGACAGCCTGCCAGCAGCCCCGGGCGCCTCGGCAGCGTCCGCCATCTACCCGCCGCTCGGCCTCAACGGGCTCCCGCAGCTGGGCTACCAGGCCTCAGTGCTCAAGGACAGCCTGCCCCAGGTCTACCCGCCGTACCTCAACTACCTGAGGTGAGCACCCTGCCCTGCTCCACTCCTCCCGCAGCTCAGGGTAGCGGGATGGCCGCGGGAGGGCTGGGCCTTGGGAACCCAACATCCATTCACTCTCCTGGGCATGGGGCAAAGGGGTGCAGATATACTGCTTCTCCCAAACAGTGTCTGAAAGCTTTTCTGAAGCAGGACCACCCTGGTTCAAAACCTGAGGCATCACTCTAACACCTTTGATTGTGCTGAGGATAGGTTGGGGGCTGCATTAAATATTTTGTAAGAAGGACATTGACTCCGGATGTGTTTATGCGGTGGAGAAGCTTAGGCTCTAAAGCCCAGTTCCTCTGGGAGGGGTGGGGCTTAAATTTGGCTTCAGAACTGAAATGAGCAACACCTTAGGGATCTGGGCAGGTCTCTGGCCCAGTTTTCCTAGGAACCTGAAGAGTGAAGTAAACTGCAGGAGGGACATGTTTGAATGGTGGGTTTGAACATCAAGCAAGCGCAGTGCAGCTAGAGCGTCAAATCCTCATATTGTTTTAGACACCCTTACCTTCTTCATTTGTGTTTTCAAGAACATTTAATTTCACAAACTGAAGTGATGGAAGTTGAAAAGGAAAACATGCTCAGGATTTGTAGTCTTGAGTGCTGTGACTAGGTAAAATAATGTCAATGTGTTAACCATGCCTTAAAATAACATCTACATTTATATGTTGGAGCAGTGAATGTTCCAGGGCTGAGTTTTCAAAAGGGAACCACTGTTAAGTCCAGTTAAACTCCTAAAGCTTAACCATATTTATTGTGACCTAGCATTCAGGAAGGATGTCGTATTTCATCCACCAAAGGCAAAAATCACTTCTGTATAAGGAGTTCTTTTCTATATAAGGAGTGTCTAGGTTTTTTTTTTAATATGAAAGGATCCACAGACTCTGCTTTTATTTCTGCTAGTGGATGGCTACTGGTTTGCATGTTCAATAATCCATTGTAGGTAGTTTATGACATCAAGTATCAAGTTTAGTCACCTGACTTCCAAATATGTGTGCATACATATGTATGTGTATATGTGTGTATATGTATGTATGTATGTAATGTATGTACTCCTGGGAGCTGGAGATGTGGATCAGTTCCTAGAAAGGTTGCTTACCTATACATACACTAAGCCCAGAGTTCTATTCCCAGCACCTCATAAACTGGACATGGTGGCAATTCCTCTATTCCCAGAACTTGCAAATTGGAAGTTCATGAGTTCAAAGCCAGGTTCTGATATGTAGCAAGTTTAAAGCCAACATGGCTACATGAGACCTTTATCAAAAAAAAAAAAAAAGAAAAAAAATTTAAATACTATGGTTCTATTTTTAAAAAGTCTTTGGCCTCATCCATACCAGTTTAAGAAAGCTTCTTTATCAGATACCAGTGTGCCTAAAACTAAACAGTCTGTTTTGCATTTCAAGGCCGGATTCGGAATCCAGCCAGAGCCCACAGTATGGCTTAGATTCCTTACCTCAGAAGATCTGTTTAATCTGTGGGGATGAAGCATCCGGCTGTCACTATGGCGTGCTTACCTGCGGGAGCTGCAAGGTCTTCTTTAAAAGGGCGATGGAAGGTAGACAGCTTCTTATTCTTCCTCTCTGTTTGATTGTCATGGAGACCAGCTAATACCTTATAGATTTTAATTATTCCCTTTTTCTAGGAAATGGCGGCATTTCTTTACTCCTTAAAATGCAGAGCTATTTTAACAGTGTTCATTGCCTACCATATCCAAGAGTCAATGTGGTTGGCTATTGTAACTTTATGCTCTGTGACACACACTTTCAGCAGTGAACTCGAGCCATGACATTAGGACTGTGCTGACATTCAGCCATTCTCCTCCTCTCAAAATACAACTTTACTCTAGTAATGTGTTCATGTGAATCTCCTGTATGAATGAAACACAGGGGTTTTTATCAAAAGACAAATGATATAATTAAAGTTACATATGTGTGAATATTTATATATGTGTGCATACATTTATACCCATATATTAGATGTTCACAGTGTAGTTACAAATATCACACACACACACACGAGAACATGTGATACAATTGCAAATTATCTACATGTTTGAACTTCCCATAAATATATATTGTATAATATTTCTATAATAATTTTAAACAAAAGTTCAGTTTGTCTTTTGTTTAGCCTAGCTTTATATGTACAAGAGGACAGGAATAATTGCTTGGAATAAATGAACAACCTGAACATCACAGTAACACAATTTCCCCAGGACTATCTTGCTTTAAGTGAAACTTGCGAATTTTACTTACATACTTAGCCAGTTGGTTTTGCATTAGTTTGCATGGTAGGCTTTCAGACGTTACCTTCCGTAGAAACATTTTAAAGTTTCTTCCACCTCAGTAAACACCAGACTAAACATGTTTGCCTTTGAAGATAAGAATGCATGTAGAGATCGTGGTGCATTTTGATGCTGGAGATAAGTTTATTTCCTAAGAAGTGGCATGGAGTGCTGAAGTGGCATGTGGGCCAAGGCTGAGGACTGACGCCAGCTGTCTGCTCTCCTGCCTCCCAGGGTTCTGAGTTCTGACAGCTCCCTACTCACGAGCAGCCAGTGAAGGGACTGGCACATTCATAGTTCAGAGGGGCTCTGCTTGGAAATGTGTATGCTTTTTTCACTTTTAGAAGTGTTTTCTTTTTTGTTGTTTTTTTTTTTAATGAGTAACAAATTATTTAAGTGACATTGAATGCATTCATCTTGAGGGACTCTAGGTTCACTGTGGCACCATCCAACAGCACATCTGAGAATGGGGCAAGTGAGAGGACCTTAGCTTTCTGGACTCTAGAATATTCCTTCCATGTTAGGATTCCCTGTAGTCTACAGTGTCCCTAGCATAGTATAAGTTTATAATTGAGCAGCCCATCTAGAATTCCCCAAAGGCCAATTGTTCTATCCTACTTCCGTTTTACAGTTAAACAAGTCTCAAAGACATAAATCTGGGTAATTAGTGGCTGATTCTTAGTGGATTGTATTAAGTGCTTTTAACTGCAATGCTGTAAGTTTGATGTTATCCACAATATGTGGAACTACTTTTCAGAAGTTACAACATCATGGGCATGTGCAGAATAAGGGTCACCTAACTGCTATTGTCATCACAGTAGCATTCCAGCTTACTCTCATATGACATTATTAGTAAGACCCTATTTTAAAATGAAGAAGCAGAAATAAAGCAGCACCCTTATTCAGGAATACTTACAAGGAAGAACTAAAAAAAGGTTTTTTTTTTCTTTTTTATACATCATCCATGAAATTAGAGCAAGGCTGTAATACTCCATAGGTAAATCAATGGATTTGTAGCAATTAATATGGGTTGCCTATGTTTATATTTATACTAAATGTACTCGTCTATGATTCCATTTCCCTTTGTCTTGAACACAAATTGAGAATAATAGTGGCAGATAAGTTTTAAGGTGATATTCAAATGAATTAATGCATACATACTGTATTCAGAGAATGCCTCTGGTGATGGTTTCACCTTTAAGAAGCTTATAATACAGTTAAGGGGTTACCATATGCAAAAATGAAAAACTTTTAATAATTTCAGTGGAAATTCTCATTAAAGCACCTAGATAAACACTCATGAAATTGAGGAGATTTACATGGTTTCCCGTGGGAACAGAGGGGAGGGGCCTGAAAGCTGTGTGTGTGTGTGTGTGTGTGTGTGTGTGTGTGTGTGTGTGTGTGATCCAAGGACCATTTGTGGAGTAAGTGCTCTGCCCCTGTGTGATCCGAGGACCATTTGTGGAGTAAGTGCTCTGCCCCTGTGTGATCCGAGGACCATTTGTGGAGTAAGTGCTCTGCCCCTGCTTTTACATAGGTTCTGAAGTTCAAACTCATGCTATCAGGGTTGCATGGCAAGCACTTAGACTGCTGAGCCATCTTGCTTGGACTGTGAGCTGGGTTTGTAGTTTCTAGAATAATGAGAAGAGGCTTCAGGTAAACTATGAAGCTCAGCTGGCTAGATGACAAACGAGGTTTCTAAGCACACACCCAGGGAAGAATTAGTATTCTAGGGTTCGGGTGAGCTGGGAATCAGTGAACAAATGCAAGTGAGTAGACAGAAGTTTCTAGGAGTTTCCAGGAATGAGAGATAAGCAGGACTTTAGTGGCTGGCAATAAGATGTAACAGAGTTAGTTCAAGGTGGCTTTGTATAAGCCAGGAGGACCAGAAAGGGAATGGCAAGTCATTTAACTGAACCAACGGTGCAAACAACCTTACATTACAAAGTTCTTCCTACATCCTGATGACTGTGTCATAGGCTCCACTGGACTCATCTCATCCCCACAACAAAGGCAAGTTGTTACTCCCTTTTTTTACTCAGGAGGAAATCAAGCTGCCTTCCTGACAGTTAGGAAGTGGTAAAGTCAGAATTCAAACCCAGATGGTGTTCTCCTGGTCTCAGCCCTCAACCACAGAATTTCCTTTCTTATAATAGGAAACATGCCAAATGTGTTTGCCAACTGAGGAAACATCTAGAATGCTAAACATGAGTATTAAGAGAGAATCTAAAGCTAAGGTGAACAGAAATATGTGATATCAAGATATACATCACATTGAGCTCACATTTGGTGAAGTACTCTGAAGAAAAGGATTACCCAGGTGCCAAGAGAGTGGTCTGAATAGTTCCTCTCCTGGGTTAAGAGTGGCTGACAATGACACCTAGAACAACTGGTTTTAATTGATTTTAGTGGTTTTCCATGGAAGAGAGGAGAGAGAGAGAGAGAGAGAGAGAGAGAGAGAGACAGAGACAGAGAGAGACAGAGACAGAGACAGAGAGAGAGGAGAGGAGATTGTAACACTCAGGAAACAGAGAGTAGAAATGAAAAGAAATAGCTTGTCTTAAGCTAAGTGAATCCAGTTGGTTGAAATGCCTATTACACTCCTTTACCATGACTTCGACAGTCAATGTGAATGAGGACATGGTCAGGAATTGCACAATGTCTATCAAAGGAAAAAAAAAATCACCTGCCAATTCTATTAATGCAGGCCAGCAACCTGGTCTTGTAGTGGGTGAGGCATTTTTATTGACTTGCTCTATATGTCCAATGACCAGAAAAACACTAGACATTCAGTAAATATGTATTTTGTTCTATGAACTAGTCATCGTAACTAATTACGTTATATTATTATTATTTGGATGGTTTACTATGTGACAACATTGCTAACATTCAATGCAATATGATTAAACAAACATAATTGAAATATATGATTTATAAGACTCAAGACATACCATGGATATATTTGTAATTGTTTTGTAATATTATAACATTTTTGATGTGGGTATTAGTTATTCATGAATTAATTACCTGAAGTACATTCACTCATGCACTACCTCACTGAGGGCATGTCCTGCCAAGGCCCTATGCTAGGTACAGGTGCAAGACCAATAAAGTAGAACGCACACAGCTGGCATTGCTTGAGCTGTGACATGCAGAAAAGGACATGCCACCGATATATGTTCATAGCTAATTACATATATGTTAAGTGCTTCAGGTAGTCAAACCCTGCATGAATCAATCATTTAACATATATGTTTAGAAAATTGCTGAATTAGGGTAGAACTCTCATGGGCAGGCCACAGTGAATACAGGACAGAAATGAAATCATTTTTATTAAGAAAGTATTTCTTTCAATTAGTTGATATCTAAACAAGACTGACTTAGAATCAGACTTTCTCTCGATGCCATTTCATAAAGAGAAATGATGGTAGCGTGTGCACCGCCTACTGCATAAGCTGTATTTTCCCTGTCTTTAAAGTTCAGTAATGCTTTATCTTCCATAGTACACAAAATTATCCAACAATCTTCTCCACTATAATTTATGTAATTAGCATTTGGACTTTTGAGAAGATAATTCTCCAATCATCGTATCTGGTGTGATGTGCTGTCAAAAAGAGTTTACAGTTTGGCAGTTTTCCCATTGCCCTAAAATTAAATGTGTAATAATTGATTGGAATTTATTTCAAAACTCTACAACCATTGTTTTCTCAAAGTGGAGGTCTTCCTGTCTAACACTGAAAATGAATGAACACAGAGCTATGACATATTGAAGTAAGGAAGAACTAGAAAGATGCATCGAGTGACATGTGTTTGGCAATTCTTAGTGGCTCTTTGGCACCTGTGTGTCATTAACACCACTGTGTGGAGGAAAGCGGTGGTGTCATCATGGCAGCTGTCTTTCTGCTGAGGCCATTGAGCTTTGAATTTTCTTCTAACTGCCCAAGGAACATGACACAGCAGTGTACTTAAAAAATTAAAACATTATTGATAAAGTGTAAGTCCTCATAATCAATACTTCTCATCTTCTCCCCACACTGTGATTCTTCAATGTCTCTACCTCAGTGTTTTAAAGCATGAATACATCACATCAGGAACTGTCAGAACATACAGTGTCATTTTCTAGAATGTATGTTTCATTGGTATCATTTTCCATAATACTTTTTTCATATAACAATGTATGCATGTGTGTATGTGCACATATGGACTTGTGTGGATGGTTCTGTATGAATGTGTGTGTTCACATGTTCATTTGTGTGCATGCTTGTGTGTGCTGTGTTTGAGTGCATGCATATGGGGGCCTATGTGTGAGAGTATGAGTGGTGTTCTAACTTGCTCTTTTAAGCTCTGTATAATGCTTCATAGAATGAAAATCCACCTCCCCAGGCACTGGAGTAAGCATTTCTTGCATTTGGTAAATGCCTGCTCCATTCTCCAGGACGTGAGTCCTTTGCTGAAGCTCCTAACACACTAACTCTTCCTGCTGCCAACATGGTTTCATTCACTCATCTGTTCACTTCAAAGTTATTCATTTATGCTTCATTTAAAGATGGATTGTATTGGGACTGCCAAGATAAATATATATGTAATCCCTACCTTGAACTATTACAAAAGTAGGAAGATGAAACTCAAATGCAACAACCAAATCTACACGTGTACATATATATGCAATGCTTCTATGACTAAACACACACTTGCACAAATACAAGCACATACATTTGTATGCATACACACATGAACCTCTGCTTCCACTAGACACATGAATGAACACACATTCACACAGAAGCATGCACACACATCCACATTTACACACGCACACACATATTCATATGTACATGCAAACACATGTACACACACATCATTATATGAAAAGAGCACGAGATACTCTGTTGTGGAGTATCATGGAGCTGAAGGAGACAACAGTACACTGCGGGAGTCCAGGAGGGCTGCAGGATGACCCACAGTACCATCTAACGTTACCCAGGGGTTCACTCATTTAACAGATCCTGACTGGCCTTCACTACTATCATCTGGGCACTGGTTTAACACATGTAGCTCCTTTATGAATCCAAGAAGGTAGAGGTACTATGTTATACTGGAATTTTACCAAGAAATATACAAAGAATTCCCACTGCCCATTATGTCTGACTCCGTCTTTTGAACTCCCACTTTACTGATATCTCACCCGATTAGTTTGCATTTGAACAAATGTTAATTACATTTTCAGAAGTAAGCATGGAGACTGAGTTTAGACTTGTGCTCCTTAACTCAACTCCTAATCCTTTCTCTGCTCAGAGTGAGTCTGCATTGTGCTGGCCCTTTGATTATGCTTCCATTCCAAAGTTTACTTAGTCACACACACACACACACACACACACACACACACACACAAGGACATCTTTGACATTTGAAAAAGATAAGAGGACACTGTTTGGTCAAGATTTAGCACCAGAATGCCCCATGGTCTAGCAGACCTTCAACAGTGACACCTGAAAAGCATGCCCAAGATATAGAGCTGCCACTTTTGTCGGCGAAACAATCTCCAATGATTGTAATTAAGACAGACTTTAAAATGGACACATAGGTCAATTCTTTGGATTTTTAAACACTGTCATCATTTAAAGCATTTGAAAGTCACATGCATAAGTGGTGGTGTACCCTGTAATCCAACCAGCTTTAGGAAGAAGCAAGCAGGGAAATCACGAGTTTAAAGCCATCTTAATCTACATAACAAGGAGTTAAGATTAAGACTCTAAAAGGAGTGAGTCTTTATATTCTTATCTTATCCCATATCTACCTAACAACTTATGGAAGAAAAGATGAATGCAATTAAATATAGGATGCATGCTCCATTAAATTTCTCTTTGGGAAGTTTGTCTTTTTTTAGTGAACTGTTCTGTGTCATTTTATAATAAGATGATGATGATCCTTACGAAGTCCATCTTGTTTGTTTCTTTCTTTTTTCCACTTTGACTTCTACAGAGCAAAGAAACAAATTTCATTCTCAAAAACTTTAATATATTATAAAGTTACTTTTAAATTCATTTCATTTAAATTCATTCAATTCATGCTACATCTTCTGCTATTTCCTTGACTTATTTTCATAACTCACCATTATTCTTGAGGCACATTATACAATACAATCATATCTTCTACAGAAAAACATAGACATACTGTATTCTTTACTATTTCACAACCAAGGGACTTATTTATACAACTGATCAAACAGTGAATATGAATCACCAACCCAAAGCTGTACTCAAATGTTTGTAGACAACATAAAAGAAAGAATAGAATGGTTATCACTAATTTAAATGAAGGAACTGCTCTGATCTCTCTCCATGGACTAACAGATGGTTAGCTATCACAACCAGACTGTGAAGCAGGTTCTCTTTTCTCTATATAAAGATGGCATGAAGAAACAGCAAAGCTGATCTGCCTTCAGGAGGCCTGATAGTCTGTATCTGCTGGATGCTGCCTATGCAGTAGAAGACACAGACCTTGGTTCTAAGGAGCTTAGAGTGTGTGGGGAAGTGGCCAGTTAACAGGCAGCACTACAGTTTGTTGGAATGGAGACTTGGAGAGCAATCAGTAGAAGTGGAAAGAAAGTATAAATGGTTAACATTACTGTCTTTATATGGTTCTCCACGTTGTCTGGGTGGCTCCCTTCCCTTTCCTTCCCAACAGAAATGGTTAACTGCTAAATAAAATGTAAAATTCTGGGATGTTTTACCAAGAAGATTGCTGTAAATGACTTGGCCCAACATTCAGCATGTGTTTAAAAAGTATCACTTGATCTAACCACCTGACTGACCACTTTGCTTTTATCCTTCACAATTACATTAAGGGATTATTGCAGCAGCTTGAAATGTCTCATCTCTATCCTTACTTCCAGATTCTGTTCCCATCTTCAATGCCAAAGTCATGCTATTTAAACAGAAGTCAGAAGACATCATTCATTTCCTCTACTCCACCACCCTACCACACCCAGCACATACACTCTGCTTCTGGCTAGAGCAGCAACAGCTATGACGGTGGCCCCCAGTTTCTCTGAGAGTCCCATTTCCACATTCTGTCACTGTCCTCCCTGGCAGCCTTACAGACTTCATGGGACAACCCTGGGTGGGTCTCAGTATCTTGGCAGTTAGCTCATTCTCTCTTCCCTAGTTTCTCTTCCTGCCATTTCCTTCTCACCCAACCCATTCAGGGCACCAGTTCAAATGCATGAACTGAAACGTGTCAAATTTTAGTGGCCACCAGTCCCTCACTCCATGTTCCCCTCTGTGGAATGCTAGCAGGTTATATGTTTTAACACTCTTTCCAGTAAACAGCACACTAAACCTTAGAGAGGCATACTTAAATTGCATTTACTGTAAGAAACAGAAGAAATGTGCAGAATAACATTCAGATTACTATAAATTAGAACAGAGTCTGGACAACAAGAATTAATGTCAGAAAAAACAAAAAACAAAACTGGATGGCGTTAAAAGATGGACCTAGATAAGAGAATAGTAAGTCCCAAACCTCAGCAATGAAATGGAAGTCTGTCCTGGAAGCAGGAAAAAGAATAAGGTGACTCCAATTACACAGAGCTCACAGGGAAGATTTCACCTCAGAATGGTGAGAAAATAGAAAACTGATGGACATTATGTGATAATTGATTGCTTATGCTGCAGATCAGGCATTTTGATAGCCTTCCTCATTTAGCTCATCCATCAATATAGAGACCATATATAACATTTGTCTACACCATCAAATCAACAGATGATTTCTTTATGGGGTAGTCACCGATTGAACTGAATCTGAGTGAAAATCTATTTGACTGTAATGAATGTGGTGTTTGATCTTTGTGGTTAGATATAACAAATCTGGTGAATGGAACGTGGCTGCTATTTAACTCATTAAATGATAGGTCTCTGAAGAAG
This sequence comes from Lophiomys imhausi, assembly GCA_907164525.1. Taxonomy (NCBI): domain Eukaryota; kingdom Metazoa; phylum Chordata; class Mammalia; order Rodentia; family Muridae; genus Lophiomys; species Lophiomys imhausi. The sequence goes on from CAJQZJ010004767.1 coordinate 3,498,472, forward strand.
ATAATGAAAACCAAATCCAGTAAATACATTCAATGGTTATAGAAAATAATCCTCTGGGTCATTTTCATAAAGGATTATGCAGGCACATAGTAGATAGTCAATAAGTATTTGTTTATTGGAGCATCGGAATTACTACCCATTGGGCATCTAGACTACATCTGCTGAGGTGTCAAAGGTTGATTTACATCATGGAGCATGTAACTGCTATTTTATAGATAAGGAAATGAAAACACCAGGGTATTGAGTGAGTTGTTCAAGGATATGGGACTAATAGGTGGGAGAAATTGGAACTTGGATAACAAAAGTAAGCTTAACAACTACATAAAAATTGTATTTAGTAGATCAAAGAGACTCAGAGTGTTCTAGGAATTTTAAAATTACTGAGACATCTAAAGAGCTGTGTATATATGGATTATATCCACTAATACTGATCATATTAGGAACTAAAACTGTTATTACAGGAATTGGAAAGATGGGTCAGTGGTTACAAGCACCTGGTATGACAGGCGTTTAGATCCTAGCACCCTCATGAATGGCAACTCACAAATATACAAATTTTAAATATATATATATATATACATATATGTATGTATATATATATATTGTATACATATATATTCTCTGTGTGTGTGTGTGTGTGTGTGTGTGTGTGTATGAGGCTGTATTACTTTATGCCAGTTGTGTGTGGGTGCCTGTAGAGGTCAGAAGAGGGAACTGACTCCCTTGAAACTGACTTTAGGTGGTTGCGAACCACCCAATGTAGGAGTTGGTAGCCCACCTCTGATTCCCTGGAAGAGCAGGAATCACTCTTAACCACTAAGCCATCTCTCCAGCCCCATGATTTGTAGATTTTGAAGCTTTGTTTTCCTCATTGAAAACAGAATAATCCATCAGATGTTAATTTTCTGAGCCAAGAAACTCAATGACAAGAATAACAAGTAAGACTGTGATTATAGGAGCCTCTGATTATTGGTATGATTGTTTTGTTCAAGTTTCATGAATCTCTGACAGGATATATGCACAACAAATCCTACTCATTATTTTGAAATGAAATTAAGATATACTCATAAGCCAAAAGAAAAATGGCATTGCTTTATAAGTTTCCAAGTCATTTTAATATTGGCCTTTATAGGAGGCATCTGGAGTCTCCTGTCTGCAACCACATCCAACCACTGTTTTGGTTGGAGCGGATGAAGATGGCCCCACAAAGACACACAGTTGTAAAATGGATGAGTGTTTTGATGGTCTTTTTAGGCATCGCAAGTGGTGGTTATTTCTTTACAGACTGCAGAAGGATGGTTTTCTACTTTTATTATCCTTTCTGATTTTTATCTCCTACAAATCATTCTCATGTTTCTTTCTTCCAAAAGGAAATTTTCTATTTTTAAAATACAATTTATAATGGAAGTCTTGAGCTGAGTAGTTTTTAAATTTAATTATCAATTTTCAAGGTGACTAGTTTGTATCCTAGAAACTTCTAGAGCTTTCCAGTGAGTTTTGTGTCTTTCTCTCATTACGTTATCATGATGTTTAGACACTTAGTGTGTTTTAATCACTTGAATTTATTTAAATTATCTTTAGCCAGTGTCTGAGTTCATTTTCTGTTGCTAACAACATAATACCCAGGCTGGGGGAATTATAAGGGAAGGTGATCTATTTTTAGCTCATGGGTCTGGCCCAAGTTGAGGGGACACACATAGTTCCTTCTTGGTTTCTGAGTCCTGGGGCAGTGAAGGATATGTGAGGAGACAAAGAGGTAAACCGAGACCCAGAAACCTGGATGCTATTGCAGACCCTCTTCTGAGGGGATCCGGGAAGACACTTTTCTGTTAAGCCTTCAATGACATGCACAGGTTAACCCACTGTTTTGACAAAGCTCTTATCACCCACCCTACCTGCCCAACCTCTTAATGTCTCTCTATGGTACTAAATATCAGCCTGAGTTTTGGAGGACCCAAATGACCTTTGAGCCTTAATCACCAAAGCACCAGTATGGCTTTGACACACTGTTCTCAGACTTCCATAAAGTCAAATTCTCTGCCACAAGAGAGCATTCCATCCCCTGTCCACTACTACATCAGTAATATCTCCAAGGAGTGCAGATTATTCTGGATGAAAAGACTAGGTGTGAATAATCTGACTCCTAGTATCTGCTGCAGGCAACACTAGAAAGACCCGGAAAATATGTCTTTTCAAAGAGTGAGGGGACCAAGAATTTATGCCATTATTTCACAATACTCTCCTACAGATATTTGAAGACTGCACAGTTCTTCATTGTGAGGGATGTCCTGTTTATTGTATGATGTTTGGCAGAAGGTCAGGACTCTCCTCCACAAGGACCTACCTAAGTGTGTCAATCAAAGTTGTGTTTATCCATTGTGGAATGCCTTTAAGAGAGTTGAGGAAAATTGCCTCTAGCTGCTCTTGCTTTTCTTAAGATAGCAAAAATCTTTTAAATTCTACAAGATATCCTTTGGTTAAAATTTATCAGTAAATATCTATATTTTTAGTAACACTAAAATAAACACTGTATTTCTACAGTTTTGCACAGTTGTTGCACAGAATAACTTAAAGGAAGAATGGCTTGCTTTGCTTACAGTTTTGGAGGGTTCAGTACATGGAAATTGGGTCCAACTTGGGTACAAAATTATGGACGAATCCATAGAGGAACATATAGAGAAGTAAGATATTCACCTTACAGAAATAAAATAGAAAGGGCCAGGAAAAACGATGCATAACCTTCGGAGGTATGTTTCCAGCCACCCAACACGTACAGTTTCACCTCCCATTGCGACCAGGGTTTTATTTTGTTTGTTGTGGTTTTAGTCCTTGACAATGTGCCTTCTCATCCACAGTTTGGATGCATCCTTTAGTTCACTGGCTTTGTTACGCTCTCTTCTAGCCTTGTTTTCATGGCCAAGGTAGCTTTGTGAAGGTATATTCTTCAAGTAGAGCTCAGTGTCTAGTGCTCTCTTTTAAGCATGCCTATGTCATGTCTTAGTGTTAACCCATGTTTTTTTTCCTTTAAAAATTTTATTCATACTATATATATAGTATGTATATATAGTATGAATAAAATATATCAATTCATGCTTTTTTTTCCTCCCCCAACTCTTCTCAGATCCTCATTTCATCACCTACCAAACTTTTTTCTCTCTTCTCTCTCTCTCTCTCACCCCTCTTTCTTTCTCTTGATATTTCAAACACACACATGCACACACACACATACTTGAAAACCAAAAGCAACAAGCAAAAACTAGTAAGACAAAGAAAGAAATTCCCAGACAAAGCAAAATAAAACATCCTACAGAAAAACCATGAAGTTCACATTGTATTGGCCAACTGCGCCTGGGCCTGGGGCCTGACTTTGGGTGTGGTTAATAAAGCCAGTGACACTTGCCTATGGATTTAAAACCCCAGTTCTTAGCTCCTAGTCTTCATATGCGCCATTTGAGGTTGTATCTCTGACCTTTTTCTTTCTCGGCTTCTGGGTTATGGAAATTGACTCTTTAAAAAGTAGCCCAGACTGTAATTAAGCAATGTTCTTCTATTGTATCTTGTCCAAGACTTCTGTCTCTGTGGTGAGAGGAGTTCCTCCACAAGCACCAGTACACACTGCCTCAATCTCCACTTTCTGGGTTGTAATTCTTGTGACACATCACAGTTTCTGACATAGACTCCTTTCTGTATATTTCCCTCTTATTTTCAAGAACAGCATGAACTACTATGACTTCTCACATACAAATTGAGATGTGTACACTCATGTTCAGTGTTCAAGACCAGGTACTATCCTTACAAAGGACCTGAGTTTGTTTCCCAGCATCCTTGTCAGGCAGCTCACAACTGCCTATAACTCCAGCTCCAGGGTCCTAAGACCCTTGGCTTCTGAGGGCACCTTTACTCCTGTGGGCATCCACCTTCTATACTCATATAATCCTTTTTTTTTTCGAGACAGGGTTTCTCTGTGTATCTTTGACTGTCCCCAACTCACTTTGTAGACCAGGCTAGCCTTAAATGCACAGAGATCCACCTGCCTCTGCCTCCCGAGTGCTGGGATTAAAGGCGTGCACCACCATGCCCAGCAATAACAGACAGCTGTGAACTCCTATGTGGGTGCTGGGGTTTGAATCTGGGTCCTTTGGAAGAACAGTCAGTGCTCTTAACCACTGAGCCATCTCACAGCCCCCCTAACATTTTAAAAAAAGAAAAACTTCAAAAATAGGCAACACAATACAGATTTCCTATTTTACAGGAAAAATCTTTTTCTAGTTTACAATGCAGAAGTTTTATTTTAGTAAAAAATGGAACCATGTAATATAATTAAAATATTATGTACCACTAGGCAATGATGTTATCTAGTAATGTTTTAGTCTTGCATTTTTTTTAATAATGTGTACATTTAAAATAATGGAAACACCAGGAAGTTAAATACGGAGAGCACTTAAAAACCATATCTAAGTACAATAACTCAGCAATACCTAGTTTTCAGATCACTAAATAGACTTCTTTGGAAATAATGACAATTTCTCTTTCAGTGGGTAATAGCAATATAAAGAATTATTGGGCTCTGTCAGTAAAGCCCTTGCCTTGCAGGCATGGAGACCTGAGCTTAATCCTCAGAATGTTCATAAAATTTTGGTCAGAACATCCCAAATCAGCAAGAAGCAATTTTAAGAGAGTGACATCCCATTCCCAGAAGGTGGGGTGGGTGATTTTTTTTTTTTTTTTGGTCATTTGCTGAGTTATAGATGTCTGTAGTCATTTAGGGGATTGGTTATAAGTTCTTAAATGATTTTGTTAAACAAGGTTTAGAAGGTTGGCCTAGGGGTTTCTCTCTTTTTCTTTTCTCTATTCTTTCTCTCTTAGGGGGAAGAGAATTGAGAACAACAAAAAAAGAATACAGATATGTTATAGGAATGATAAAGGGAAAGGGGTAGATTATTGAATATGCTCTTATATCTTTGTATATTGACACACAAAGTTAACACTTTTTAAGGTATTATGCCTATGTAAATCTTAAAAATACAATGTGAAGTTCTAGGTCTTTTGATAGCCACTACTACAAACTCTTTAGGATTATTAAGAAATGCAAACTAGCAGACAGACTGCTGTCCAAAAAGGACAAAACTTGGTAGCAGATAAGTCGACAGCCTAACTCTGCCAAGACAGGGTAGGTAAGTCCTTCATAATCCCTGCTCTACAACAAATGTCTGTCAGAGAAACAACGGGGCCAAAGCCTGAAGATTGATGCTGGAATGTATGGAGAGAAAATGGGAACTGTCCAGGCAGTTATTGGTATGTTCTTTCTTAGTTTTGGAAGCTGCAGGCTCTGCACTTCCTATATAAGCAAATATATTTATCCCTCTCAGGTCTCTGAGGTGGTTGAAGAATAGACAGATAGAATCTTATAGTTAAATTTTGAACTGTTTAGGAATCAAGAGGGTGTTATAGATCTAAGAAGATACTCTTAAAAGTGTGTTGCAAGATAGTATGAATGTTGAGTCACATATAGACCTTTAAACTCATGGAGTTGGGTAGATAGTAGAATGTTAAAGTCAGGGGCCAAATAGGTATAAACTGAACATTGGGAAGGTATACTGGGCCAATTTACTCTCATAAATGTGGCATATTTATATCTATGGTTTTGTATAATACTTACTGTTATAAGAGAAGGAACCAGCTGTTGGACTGAAAGGGGAAACCTCTGGAGGGAAGAGGGTGGAAGGGCGGGTTAGGAAGGGGGAATAGGGAGGGGTTTGTTACTGAGATGTAACTTGAAGAAAAAAAAATAAAGTATATATAAAAAAAATTTAAGGATGTAAAGTTACAGGAAATAAAACCAAAAGTTGCCAATAAAAAAAAAAAAAGAAATGCAAACTAATAGTCATTCAAACTTGTCATTTTGTTAGGTACTAATTTAGTGTACGAGTACTAGTGATACATCACAGATGTTTTCTAAGTTAATCAGATATTAAGTTGATAAGAGACAAGCAACATTCTTATTCAAATATACAGAGATAGATGGTCTTCAAAAATCTCAAGAGGTCTGTAGAATATGGCATTTAAGATGTTTTCTTAAGATTTTTTTGATATTGAGACATGTCAGCTCTTGACAGTACTCCTCATTATATAAGATAGTACTACTTATAATCATCTACATTATAAGTAGATGATAAGCATTGAAGAATCTTCATTTGGAGATGGCTGCATTAGTGGAAAGCTAGCTCCTGGGCAAGAAAAAGCCCCTGCTTCAACTGTAGATAAAATGCTGTCCGAAATGGACAAGTCGACAGCCTAGCTCTGCCAAGACAGGATGGGCAAGTCCTTCATAATTCCTGCTTCACAACTAATGTCTGTCAGAGACAATGGGCCAAAAGGGTGAAGATAGATGCTCCAACATTATAGAGAGAAATTGGGGGCTGTCCAGGCAACTAGTGTCTGTCATTTCTTAGTTTCAGAGGCTGCTTGGTCTGTACTTCCTGTATATTCAAAAATATTTATCCTTCTTAGGTCTCTGATGTGGTTGAAGACTAGATAGTTATAGTCTCACAGTTAGGTTTTAAGTTGTTTAGGAATTAAAAGGATGTCTTAGGTCTAAGAAGATGTTTTTAAGTTGGTAATGCAAGTTAGGATGGAAATTGAGTTAGGTATAGAACTTTAAACTCATCAAGATAGATAATTGAATAGTCTTATTAGTTGCCAAATACATATGGACTGAATATTGGGGATGTATGTCACCTTATAGTTTTCATAATTACTTCCTAATTGTTCTTATTGTTTTGCATTTATTGTTATAAGAAAAAGAGCTTTTTATTGGACTAAAAAAGGGGAGATGCAGGGAAAAAAGATATAATAAAAAAATTTTGGTCAGAATGGCCCATTGTTGTAACCCAAGGGTAACAAGATAGGAGGATAAGACAGACAGATCTTTAGAAATTCATTGGCCAGATACCCCTATCCTATCTGGACAAGTTTGGGTCAGTGAGAGATTCCATCTCAAATAAAGAGTGGGAGGTCCTCCCTTTCCTGAAAAATTCTAAACTAGAAGCACAGAGGACCTAGTGCAGACCTGTGCATGCTGCTTCAGTCTCTGTGATTTAGAGGGCTTTATTTTCGTGGTGTCTTCCTTTCCTTCTAGGTATTACACTCTTTCTGCCTCCTCTTCTGTGGGGTTCTCTGACCTCCAAAAGGAGAGATTTGATGGAGACATTCTATTTAGAGCGGAGTGTCCCAACGTCTGTCACTCTTTGTGTAATGTCTGACTGTGGGTCTTTATATTTGTTTCCATCTGCTGCAGGAGGAAATTTCTTTGATGATAGCTGAAAAAGACATTGATCTATGAGTATAGCACAATATCATTAAGAGTCATTTTAATCTCTACAGGTTTTTTTTTCCTTTTTAAGACCATATTATTTGATTTTTCCCTAGGTCCCTGGGATATCTAGCTTTAGGTGCTTGGTCACCCAAGCAGTGTTGGATATGAGCCACATCTGGTAGAGCAGGCCTTAAGTCAAATCAGTTATTCGTTGGTTACTCCCACAAGATTTGTGCCACCATTGCCCTAGCATATCTTTCAGGCAGTATATCCAGGTGGTAAAAGGGTTTGTGGTTGCCTTGGTGTTTATGTTACTCTTATGGTAGCATGCACAATACCTTCCAATACCAAAGAAACTGGAACATAGGGATGAAGGTGTTATGTAGGTATCAGATCAATATCAATAGGTGTCGTCTTCAGCAATGGGGTCTTGCTGTCAGTTTGTAGAGAGCAACCCAGGTTGTTGCCAAGAGTTGTTTGTGGATTCCCATGGGCCCCTTTGGCCAACAACTTAATTAGATACTGGCACATTCCCAGTATCTGAAGCTTCACCATGTGACAAGAGATGGCCACTGGAGATTCTGTCTCCCCCATCATTTGGAAATTTTATTTAGATCATTTTCATACATGTATATATTTTAGGAAGTTTCTAATGTATTATGTTTCCATATTACCCCTCAAATGTCCCTTAATTTTAGCTGTCTCTCCTCATATTCTCTCCCATAACCCCCTATCCCCTCCCACTCCCTACTTGTATGAAATGAGTAAGTCTCTGATTCTAGTGCCTTCTCTTGGGATCTTTTACTTCTGTTGGTTTGTCTTGTCCTACTTTGATGGCATAGTTTTTGTTTAATCTAATTATATTTTATTTTGTTACATTTTTAAAAATGAATGAGTGAATGAAAACCTAGCTATTAGGGTAAAAGTTAACAACTGAACTGTCTTTATACTTACTGAGAGAGAGAAAATCAGTTCTTTTTCCAGTAGTGTAACACTGGGTATAACAAACAGTCCAGGACAGTCCTTGTGTTCAAGAGTAGTTGAGCAACATACAATGGACTCCATATTTGTATGTGTGTGTGTGTGTGTGTGTGTGTGTGTGTGTGTGTGTGTGTGTGTG
>CAJQZJ010004767.1:3522357-3534524 GCA_907164525.1 Lophiomys imhausi
TCCTTCCTTCCTTCCTTCCTTCCTTCCTTCCTTCCTTCCTTCCTTCTTTCCTACCTTCTTTCCTGACAGGATCTCATGTCGCTCAGACTAGACTCAAACTCACTATGTAGCTGCAAACGGCCTCGAGTTCTTGGTCCTCCTGCCTATATCTCCCAAGTGTTGGGATTATAGACAAGAGCCAACATGTTCAGCTCTTCTAGCTATCATTTATCAATAAATTAATTGTACTGCTCAGCACTTATATAACAATATTAACTAAGAAAAATGATGCTAGATATTTGTTTGATTATTTATTTTAAAGAGAATGAACTTTGTCATGTATGTTAGCTAATAATTTAGGTATTTACCCCTGGTCTGCCTTTATGTGTATTTGTGTGCTGGGACTGAGCTATACACAAAGTTTTAGCTCTTTTCTTCGCGAATCCTCTGTAGATTTTACATACAACTGCTAGTTCTCACATGTTCACTTCACTGTCTGCCCTCCACACTCTCTGCTTCCAGAGCTCGCAGCTTTGTGCCCCCACCTCTTCTTCCATTGCACTCCTACACACAAATTTGTGTAGCCTCAAGCAAGCTTGTTCTGAAGCCATGCATAGACCAATTTATGGTACTACACATTTGTGATGTTTACGCTGAACTATTCCTGTAAAGACATGCACTCAGGTTAAAGTACCTAGCTTTAAGACCACCACTTCCCCGGCACTTTACATAGTTCTCCCCACTGCCCAAAAATGCCATTCAAAGTTTTTTTAGAATGCATAGGATATGTAAGTACATGCATGTGGATTTGACAAAAGTACCTTGCACTCTCAGGGTACTTTTATTCTTCCTTCCCACTCTTATTCTTCCTTCCCATTCCAACCCCCCTTCCTCAGCCACCTGAGATTTGTGCCACTACCAGAAGTCCCTGAAAAGATGCTGCTGAGAAAGGCACTTAGGTTACCTCATCCTATGGTCTTAGTTCCCTGTGACTCTCTTGCAAATCAGTTATATAGCGGCAGACTGAACCTGCTGTGTGTTGGAAGGGCACAGAAAATCTCAGTGCACGTATAGGTCATGTCATGTGGCTTCATTCTCATGTTTCCTTCTCCCCATGGCTGTCCTCTATCTTTCAAGTCTTGCACCCAAACTTCGACCCACTCCTCATGTGTTCATTTCTCGTCAGATGCAATGGAAGAGTGCAAGCCACGTGATACAGTGTGGTCACTATGTGGGAAGATGCTGAGTCTTTCTTGTTTACCTCCGGGACTGTATGAGTAACACACACACACTGCTGATACACCAAGTCAGTGATCCTTGTGACTGTTTGCTGTAACAGTCAAACTGTCCCCACTCACTGAAAATAGTTCCAAACAAGAGTGTTTGTGTGTGCTGCAAAGTGAATACTTCTGTGTATGTGTGGTAGAGTTAATGGAAGAGTAGCTTGAGTGCGTGTCATAGTATTTAGCTTGTAAAAATGAATAAGCAAATAAGTTTGTAATCATATTTCATGTAAAATAAAGAAACTGGCTGTGCTATTTTATTTTTTTTTTGTGGCAGAAAACTATAAAAGACACCAAATCACTCTCTAAAGGTCAACAGCAATATATTGGAAATTCCTCCTTCACCGTTACAATCTAAATTTTAATACCTGGAGTGTGACACCTACCTTGTGAGCTCAAAAGTAATGTGATGTGTTCTTACACTCTAGTACTCACTTGTATTCAGAAGTAATAAGACTTTCATGCAGAGGAATTCCTCTTGGGTCACCTGGAGTTTGACAAACTCCTGAGGGATCTGCCACATGGTCAGGCACAGGGAGTAGAAGGACGACTCCTTCATCCTCTGCCTTGTACCGCACACAGCACGTAAAAGAAAACCAACACAAAAATAAAAAGCACAGCCTATGAACCAGGCAGGAATGCAAGTTGTCAGAGAACAAGATTTCAATAAATTGTCTTTCTTGGGGTTGAATTTACTGATATATTTAATAAGCAAATGTAACATTTGGAATTTTAAGTGTCTCAGAATTTTTTATTGGGTAGCATTAAATTTTTGGGGCAAAGAAAATTTAGACATAAAAATGATTTTACATACACACTTATCAAAGTTAATATTGATTCTTGATTTTGTAATAACATTGTAAATACCTAAACTAGTAGGAGCAATGTTGAAGGAATTGAGCATTTGGAGCCAGGAAATGTCTATTTCCTGAATAGTATGTATAAATTTAATTTTCTTGCACATGTTAATGGATTGCTTCAGTTCATGAAAATTTATAACACTGTGACTCTTTCTAGGGGATAATTATGGTGATGCAGAAAAACAAACAAAAATGGTAGTAAACATGACCAAAAAGGTTACTACAAGTTCTGGAGATGGAGACCTTTATTTGAGGTTTTCTCTCAGTCATGTGCTATTCTGTAATGTCACCCTTAGTCAGTGTAGATAATAGAAATAGTGAAGAAAGACGCCCACACTGAAGGATTAAGATTAATCCTAGCCCCTCAGGTCTCCCAAGCCCCAGCTTCTTGAACAGTTAAGATGAATGATGAATGATGGTGAGTCCTTGCCTATGTCAAGGGACTATAAGTTAAAAGGGAATGAATGAAGCATGAAGATTGTCAACTGTGAAGACATTAGACAGTGTCAGTTATTAATTTATATGTGTACAATTTGACATGCACCATTAGAGCAGTGTGGACATTACCTGGCAGAAATTCTTACTATCTAAAGACTACATGCAGAAAACCATTTATTTAGATATACTAAATCAAATTGAAATATTAGTAGATTTTATGTTTAATTTTAAAAGTATATCAATACTATCAAGCAAAAATATTTCTGATTTATTTCATTATCTCAAGTGCATTATCACAAGTACAAAAGTCTGAAAACTTAATCTGATATGATAAACATTTAATTTTATATTAAAATGTGCATCTCAGTTTTTGAAAAAAATAAAAATAGCAGTTTGATATTTTAAAAAACATATTTGAAGATAAGAGGAATGGGCTTCAAATATAAAATTAGCTATTCAAAGGATTTATATAAAATTTTCAAGAAAATAAACATAGATAAAAACTTTCTGAAAAGAACTCTAAATTCTCAGGAAATAATGCTAACAATTGGAAAAGTGGATTGCATGAAAATAAATTGCGTCTGTACAGCAAGGGAAAAAAATGAGTGAAGAAAAAGCCTAAAGAATAAGAGAAAATCATTGTGAACTGCACATTTGACAGAGGATGAATATCTAGAATATGCAAGGATCATAAACTAAAAATCAAGAAATCAAATAACCAAACCAATAGATGAGCTAATGAAATGAACACAGAGTGCCCAGAGGATAGAGTGCAAATGGCCAATAAATACACGAAAAATGTTCACCCTTTTGAGTCATCTAGGAGATTTAATTTAAGCTGCACTGAGATTCCATCTTACCACAATCAAAATATAGTTTAAAAAACAACATCCTGATAAGGATGTGGGCAGAAGGGAGCCCTTACGCACTGCTGTTGGGAGTATAAACCAGTCCAGATGCCATGGAAATCAGTAGAGATGTTCCTCAAAAACTAAAAATAGATGTACCTATTAAACTCCTGAGTATTCACCCAAAGGCCTCCAAATAAACACATCACAGAGACCTTTACCTCAATGGCAACTACTATATGATTCACAATAGCTAGGCCATAGATGGATTAAAAAATGTGTATATGTATGTGTGTGCATGTGTGTGTGTGATACAGTTCATACGTCTAATGGAATTTTAGTCAGGTGTAAGGACAAAGTTATACTATTTTTGGATACATAGATACTAGACAACATCATATTAAGTAAATTAAGTCAGATTTAGTAAAACAAATACCTTTTCTCTCATTGTGGAGTCTAGGTTATATATCTGTAACTATTCATATGTATTATATATTCATGTATTATATATAGCACAAAGGTAGAAGAAAACTGTCTAGAGAAATGAAGAGGGCTAGCAGGGGAGGGTAGAGATGGAGGACAATGTCAAAATATATACACTTATTGAAAAGCATGTTTCTGAAGCACAGTGCTGTGGACAACTGACACAGATGAATAAGGACTGGCGGGGTGGCTCAGTTAACGAAGATCCCTTTTGCCAAGCCTGACCGTCTGGCTTGATGTTCAGGACTTCCACAGACTGTCCTCTGACCTCCACCCGGCACTGCATGTGCATCATGCACCCACATCCTCACAATACACAGAATAAATACATAAAACGTACATATGAATAAAGAAAGATGACTTCATCAAGGGAGGCAGTTCTCAGAAACTATTTCAGGAAAATTTCTCTCCCTTTAGGACATTAGACACATAGTTAGCCATTGCAATGTAGTTTTCCAAATCATACTATGGACATGTGTGTGATAATAACAAAAGCACCAAAAGTCACAACTTACTCATTTAGTATTAGATCAGGTGCAAAATAGAGCATCTGCCCACTGACATGCTTGTAGGACCTCCATCCCAGGCCAAACACCATCAGGCTCATCCACGAATACTGAATCAGGGTTATCTGGTCATCGATATGTAAGTTCCGGAAACCTGCAAACATTTTGGAAGAAAATCACAGAAATCATGTGAACAATGTTGAAAATTTGTAGGGAGTCGAAACTAGGTACTGACATGTTTCCTAAAAGTCAGGAAATGCTCACAACTAACACAGCCTAAAAAGAGACAATGAGACAGCCCTTTGTAAGTCATGAGCATCAGTCCCTGTCACTCAGGACTGGTGTGAATCACTAATTGAATTAACCAGCCATTCCGGATTCATGTGGCACCCATGTGCTGGGACCCATTTCCATGCTAGGCACTGTGCTAACATGATGGAAATCAATGCTAGGATCCACACATGGGTGAGAACATGCACCATTAGTCCTTCAGTGTCTTCTTGACATGATATTCTGCCCTCACGAACCGACCTTCTGTGGTGCTTGTACAAGATCAAGCCCATAGGCATTCTGGCTTGGAGAAGGAGGGACTCAGAATCCCTATACCTAGCCGAGGACCTATAGGCGACTGATGGCTTCTGGGGGAGGGAAAGTCATTTTCTATAAGGATGTTTTCCACCCATCTCCAATAGATGGTCCCATAATGGTGAGTATACCTGCTGTACAAATTTGACCCAGGGGGTTATTAATGGAAAAGTAAAAAAGAGGACACAATGTTGGAAAGGAAGTGAGAGAAGGGGAGTGGATATGGAAGGAGTTAGGGACAGAAGTGAGATTGAATTTTTGTAAGTGAAACAAAGAAGAAAATAAGACACTTGTTTTTGTATATGGAGGCATGAAGGCTTTAAACAATTCTTTCTGTAGCTTTACCCAAATCTGAAATAAGGGCAAAGAAACAGGTTTGGGTAAAAGTAGCAAATTTTGGACATATGTGAGAGACCTCAAGAATATTGATGGCAGTTGAGCATTTGGACTTGAAGCCTGGGGGTGTATCAAGGAAGGAATATGAATGTAGCTGTCACGGTAGCTTACAACAGTTGAATAATGAAACTGGATTTACTATTTTGTTTAAGATTAAGTAAAAATAAATGTTTTAATGTGAACACCAAACTCTTTCCATGAAGCTCTTTGGAAAACACTTATTTCCCTTGAAACTCTACCGACATCCATTTGCAAATGACCTAATGTAGAAATAAAACCAGAGCAGCACTTCATCCATTAGCTATTGAGAGAAGTCATTTCTTTCTCCCTTAGGCATTCAGATTCTCTGCACATTCTCCTAATGACCCCATCATCACGGGAATAGTTGGGGGACTGTTGCACTTGGCTTAGTGTTCCTCTGCCTCCCTGGAGATGAAAACTAGAATGTGCCTCCCTAACTAACCGTGCCCCAGCAACACCCTGCTTACATGAGGCACATTCTTGAATGTCTAATCAATCATCCTTCCTCTCACTATTCATCCCTGTCTCTGCTTGACAAATGGTTCCTTGTGTGTGGACTCTGGTAATAGCAAATGTTGATACCAGGCAAAGTGGATTAAAGCCCTGATGTCTCTTGCATCCATCGTGCCTGGGTTGGTCTGTGAAGCACACTACCAAGACTTTGAATCTGAATCAGTAAAGAACAAGGTGTCATCATCTACTGTGGGTGGGGTGAGGGTATGGATGTGTCCAAGGGATGCATCTGTGACACTGAGTAGGTAGAAGGTATGGATGGGTCCATGGGATGCGTGTGTGGCACTGAATGGGTAGAGGGCACAGATGGGTCTATGGGATGCGTCTGTGACACTGGTTCACTGGCCCATCATGGAGGTCTCAGTGTGCAGCCTATTTCGAACCTGTCCTTCAACTCAGTTGAGTGACCTCCCAGTGCCCTGCATAGGATGTTTCCTTTCTTGTTTGTTTTGAAAGGCCAGGGCTTTCCTTTTTTTTAGGACTAAAATAGCTTGTTTTCTTTTGCTTTGATGCTGTTGGCATCCACAAACCCAATTTACTTTGTGGCAGAAAGACACCACCCTGCCGAGAAAAATATGGCATACTATTTTTACAGTTTCTTATTTTCATATGACTTAACTACTCCTTCAAGTGCATGTCTATGTGGTATGTCATGTTAGAAAAACTGTGACTCTTAACACAATATATCTAGAGCGTAAGTATTACTTGTCATTGAATATTCTGCAAAACAGGAAATTCTTTGATTAAAAAAAACTCAGAAACACTCAATGAGGGAGGGACAAAGAAATTATTCTTTTTCTCTTTCAAACACGAAGGTTACAAAGGAGGCATATTTAGAACTGTGTGTTGGCATGACTTCAAGGGCTCTGCAGAAAGGCCTAAGTTCCACTCCTGACTATGGCAACTGAATGCTACCTTGAATAAGTCAGACCATAAGGATACAGATAACTAATTCAACCAGTTGCTAAAGAGTCAGGACAAATGTACATTTTGTTGAGGAATATGCCAATATTTATTCTCCCAACAATGGACCCTGCAACACACCCTCATTGGAATAATGGCTAAAGGAAAGCCACTAACCAATTTGAGAAGAAATCTCCAATTTAAAACAAATGAACCACATGTAGGGTGCTCCTGTAATCGCAGCACTGAGGAGTTGGAGGCAGGAGGATCAAGAGATCAAGTTTATCCTTGGCTACAGAGTACGTTCTAGGCCAGCACTGGTTATGTGAGAACCTGTGTCAAAATAAAAATATAGAAAAAAATATGCTGTAAAACAAAATGAGATCAAATTTATAAGCTAGAAAGCATTTCATTTATGTTACAGAAAACATAAACATAATTAAAATATAAATGCTGTGAATTGCAATAAATTGAGATGACGCGTTAGACACCACTGGCCTCGGATGATAGCTCAGTCAGCAGAGTGCTTGTCACACAAGCATGACGAAGTCATTTTTTTATTTCCAGCACTCATATAAAAAAAGCCAGATATGTTGTGTTGCATAGTCTCAAGGCGAAGGGGAAGGAGAGACAAGAGAATCTTTAGAGCTCACCGCCAGGCAGTTTAGACAAATCACTGAGCACCAGGCTCAATAAAAAACCCTGTCTTAAAAAATAAAGTGGAAAACAGCTGGGAAGATATTCAGTGTCAATGTCTGACCTCCACACATGCGCACATGCTTTTATGTGCACATGTGCATAAATATATGAATAGATTCATATAAATGATATATGTATATACAAGTAAGCATTCTTAATGAAATGTATATTTAGAATATTTTCATAATGCTAATTTTGTGCATATTATTTTATTTACCATATTGTATCATATATGTATATGAATTTTATTATGTATAAAATAACAGACTTGTAGAAAGTGAAGTGCAATTGATTAGATATACTAAAATATTAACAAAATATTCATTATGATCTCTAGTAATTTACTCTTTATTCTATATATTTCTGTTCACTTCTTACCTTTCTAATATATTTTAAAATATCTAAATATTTGTCAAAACTAAGCTATATTTTTTTCATTTTAAGTACGTTGTTTTATGTTAATATCTGACTAGCTTTAAAATTGTACAGTTATACATGTATGATTCTGTTTTCTTTTCTGATAATCAGATTCTGTTTGTGTCTATATTCACTTTATCCTTGTTTTTAAATTTCTTTTGTGTTTCACTCTTGCATTCTAGGCTGATCCATGCCTTGAAATAAAGGAGCACTTTTATTTTCTTGTAGTATAAAAGGCAACTTTTATTGAAATATTTCAAAGCCTGCTCAGTTACTAACATTTATAGCAGAACACACACTTCATCTAACAGAATGGAACTCAGAAAATAACCTACGCATACAGAGGTGCACCTGTGGAGAAAGTCCAATATTAAATTGACTTGAACATGGTGGATTCAGAAGTCCAAAGCTTCCCCCCATTAACTGTAATGCCATTCCATTGGTTTACACTGAAACAAAGCCAGGAACAAGGAGATCAAATTCCTGTGGTGACAATGATCAGAGAGATTTAGTGCATTTGCAATAATAACCAAACTGGAAAACCTACTCATAGAGAAGTGATGGATGGTTGCTAATTGTGCTTAACAAGTAATGTAAAAAATGTACTTTTCTTTAAGTGTCTTGGCCTAATAATCCTTTTTAAAAATGCTGTCAATTGTACAATTCTCAATGCTTAAAAAAAAAAGATAAAATGGAGGATAACTGGCTTATAAGACTTGCTGTGAGTTCCAAGTTTCTGATAAAAATGTACTAATTGTACCTCTGTTTAAAAAAAAAGTGTCACATAGTTGAAATAATGAACTTCAGCCAAGGCTGAACATTACACATCTCAGGGCCTTGAGCTGCAAGATACAAATGTCAATATGTGTGTTTTCAGATCACAGAGAGGCACAAAGGATGCATCATCAACACATTCACTGGATTAGTGTGATCAAGAAAGCCAGAGTTCATCTAAGATAACTTAGCCCTTTATTATAAATTCCAGACATTAGATTTCTACATCTTTTTATTTGTGTTTTTGGAGACAGGGTCTTACTTGTAGCAGAGGCTGGTGGTCTTGAACCTAAGACCCAGCCTCCTGCCTCTACCTCTTCCCAAGTGTTGGAATTCAGTTAGGGAAGATGCAGGACAGATTAGATTAGAGTGTGAATGCTGAAGGAGGGTAGTTAGGAGCCAGACAGGAGAAGATGTGAGTGAAGGAAAGAGCCTTCAGGTATAGGAAACAACACGAGAAGAGAATGGGATGGGAGATGGAGTGAAGAACCTTTCAGCAAATGTCCTTTAGATTTGGTGGAAGCAAGGTGAGGGGAGGGGAGGGGAAGTGAGTGGAGGAGAGAGGAAGGGAGGGGAGGGGGGTGGGGGGGAGGGGGGGGGGGGGGGGGGAGGGGAAGGGAGGGAAGATGGTTCTGAAGGGGCAGGCTGAGGTATTGTTTCAGGATACAGAAAAGATGGTTTGGTATATGAACAGAAAGGCCATGTTGACTTGGGAGGCCGTATGGATGGAGATGTGTGATGAGAGTTTGGAATATAAGACTGAAGGGGCTGGCTGATGCCATCATTCAAGTGTCAATGGAGTGGAGTGAGAAGACCAAGGCTACAAACGTGCTCATCGGAAACATGCAGCATGACAAGCAGAGGGGATGAAGGATAGAACCCAGGACGGGAAAGTGTACAGTGTGAGGGGAGAACAAATGTACAATAACTAAAAAATTGTGGAAGAAACCTTTTACCTGGGAGGAAAGTGATGGAGGCCAAAGGATGAGTTTCACCAGGGAGTGTCGAGTAAACACTATCCATAGCCCCACAAGCACTGAAGTGTGTCATGGGCTGAGAACAGACATGCAACTTGACAATATTCAAAAGTCAACACGGGGGATGGTAATTTCAGTGAAAGAAGCTGAGGGAGAGAATTTTGAAAGTCTTTGTAGAAGCTTTGGTCAGGTTTGACTTTGCTCCTAGCAGGCCGCTTTCATTCCTCTATCATCAGATTTGGAAGGTAATAATTTGAATTATTCATTTCATTTGGGAAGAAAGAAAAATGCCCTTTGTCATACTGCCACTGACTCATGCTTCAGAGCTAGAATATGAAGGATATATCGGCCCTGTCTTCAGGTCCTTATCATGTTCAGCAGTCTGATTAATTGAAAACAAGAAGGGACCCACCCAAATGGGCCATAGTTAGAATGTCACAGCACCGCCTTGAAAAGATAATTCACCAAGTAAGGAGAAAGCACAAGGCAAATTCATGACAAGGACATGCTTGCCTTCCACTTCTCTATTGTTTTAATTCTTCTAGAATTTTTGATAAGGAAGGTCAACTTGAATTTTGAATGAGTACTTACTTAATTTTTGTCTTACTATGACTTTCAAGACTCTACTTGATCAGCCTAAGATTTTTGTCTGTGCCATTACTTTCCACTACTAGTCCCCAAATAAATTTACTGCTATTTGTTTCTGAATAATTGGGTGGTGAAATCCACCACTTACTACAGCAGCATCTAAGAGTTCATCTACACAGATGTATGTTTCCTTTAATTCTGTGCCTTATGCTATTATTAGGTGTCTTAGATTTCTCTAGTTGAAAATTCTTTAATAGAGGAAATATGTACTGTTAAGTTTTAAAATTTTGTCAATGATGCATTGCTTCATGCTTCATCCAGGAATACAGTGCTCACTGAAGAACAGATAAAATCCCAGATAAAGTCCTTCATAACCAGATGCTAAATGTCAAGTGGAGTGTATCTATGAGGTGGTCTCTAAATATGACACCTCAAGGCTATAGCATCTTACATGGGCCCATTAAATCTTTAAAAATCTCTAAAATACTATTGGAGGGAAGTAAAATTAGCTGTAATTATGGTAATAGGTCAATGACAATGAGAGTGAAGACAAAGAAGAAAAAAGGAAACCCTGTCTGGAAAATATAGAACCCCCTGGTACTTGTGGAGTCACACCTAGAGCCCTCACTGATCGAATCGCCTCTGACCATGTGCTTTTAATCTGACTTTGATGTACACTTTACTGTCTCAAAACAATGAGCTGGGCTATCACTGAGTTTTCTAATAGCATATGTACATGGATAAATGCTGCTACATTTTCACTGTTAATATGTAAATTCAGCATCCTTAATCATCACAGAAATGCAACTCAAGACAACTGAGATTCCATCTCACACCTGTCAGAATGGCTAAGATCAAAAACTCAAATGACAGCACATGCTGGCGAGGGTGTGGAGAAAGGGAAACAGTCCTCCATTGCTGGTGGGAGTGCAGGCTTATACAACCACTAAGGAGGTCAGTCTGGAGATATCTTAGCAAACTTGGAATAGCTCTACCTCAAGACCAGCCATACCACTTCTGGAATCCAAATGATTCCTCACCAAACCATAAGGACGTTTCCTCATCGGTGTTCACAGCAGCCTTATTTGTAATAGCTAGAAACTGGAAACAACCCAGATGTCCCTCAACCGAGGAACAGATAAAAAAAACTATGGTACATCTACACAATGGAATACTACTCAGCAATCGGAAACAATGAAATCATGCAATTTGCAGCCAAATGGATGGAACTGGAGAAGCTCATCCTGAGTGAGCTAACCCAGACCCAGAAGGATGCACATGGCATCTATTCACTTATAATCGGATTTTAGTCATATAGTACAGGATAACTGTACTACAACCAATGCACCAGAGGGAACATGAACATAGACTTTTTTTTTTTCCTGTCAATGAGACACTTTTCCCTAGTGGTACTGCCTTGTAGGCCCCAGTGTATGAGGAGGCTCTTGGCCCTCATATGACTGCTGAACTGGGGCAGGAGACTGATATGTAGGGGCACTCCACTCCAGAGGAGTGGGATGGAAGGGATAGGGGGTAGAGGGTTGGGGGCAGGAATGGGAGGGGTGGAAAGAGGGCACTGTGATGGAGATGTAAGCTGAAGTAATAAATAAACATTTTTTTTAAAAGTGATATTAAAAAATGTAAATTCACAATCCGACTTATTTTTAAGGTTACTTAACAAAAGTACATTTTCCACACAATTGATGGTATCATTGAAAACGAGTAATTGAATAAAATAAATGTCTCTTCTGTGAAAGACCAGTGCCCAGATGTGAATGTGTGCTGCATCCGTGCGTTCAGGCTGCCAGCCTTCTGGCTTTCCACCCCAGCAGCACTGTTTAGTTGCTAGGATCTGCACTCCACAGGTATGCGATAGGCGCTCATCCAGTCACTGAAT
>CAJQZJ010004767.1:3534534-3554526 GCA_907164525.1 Lophiomys imhausi
ATGTGATGGTTGCTCTTGATTACTAACTTGCCTGGATTTAACACCATCTAGGAGTCAAAACCCTGGGCCTGTCTGTGAGGACATTTCCAGTTTTAACTGGAGAGAGACGATCCATTCCGAGTCAGTGCTGTCGTTCATACCTGGAGTTTCTGACTGGGCACAAAAGTGAAAGCATACTGAACTCTGCCATCCATCTTTCTCCCCCTGATGTTGGGCACAATGCAGCTAGCAGCCTTATGCTCCTCCGACCTCTGTGATTCTCCACCTCTGTGATGGACTGTACCCTCATGTGAGCCAAAAGAAACCTTTGCTTCTTTAGGCTAGTGT
This sequence comes from Lophiomys imhausi, assembly GCA_907164525.1. Taxonomy (NCBI): domain Eukaryota; kingdom Metazoa; phylum Chordata; class Mammalia; order Rodentia; family Muridae; genus Lophiomys; species Lophiomys imhausi. The sequence goes on from CAJQZJ010004767.1 coordinate 3,534,862, forward strand.
TTCACAGCAAGGAGGACGGCAACAAGACCAGAATTAAACTCAAGTCCACTTCAGCTCTTCTCAGACGAAAATTAGTTGCTGGTTTCTTTCTGTCTCTGCACCCGTTCTGCAGTGCAATGTTCCTTTTAAATTCACTGTTTGCAAATATGGTTTAAAGAGAGCACAGTCCACACAAATTTTTGATCATCCATACATTGCCCCGTGCCTTATTAATAGCAACAGAGGGACTTATAAAGGTGTGACCATTGTTTTGATTCGTCACATATAAAGTATATTCTGCAGCACTTAAAAAGTTGTCAGCAAATGCAATGCAAAATTTCCTCTCACTATTTTTAAAGGATGTGTGGAGGTCAAAATGTCTTGATATATAAACATTTTAACTTAAAAACAGCTTTTATCTAAAATGAATAAATTTTTTAAATTGCTTTCTTTTTAAAAATTCCTAGCTGACAGTAAAATCTTCTTAAACAATAAAGAGCCTCCAAAAACGGCAAGCAAAAACAATGACCCATAGCGATGACAGCCAAGGGAAATCACCATTTCCAGTCATGGAGACAGAAAATTAAAAGTACAGCTAAATACCCATTTTAAAAGCAGAATTATTCTATCAGTGTTATTATGACATTTGCTAACCAAAGATCTATCAGTTTGATAGCCACTTCACAGTAAGTTTTAATTATTCAAAACATTTTTGATGGAAAAAGTTACCTGCCCAAGGCCTGTCAGCTACAATAAAGTGAATGAAAGCCTGGGCATTCTGACTCATCTCTAGAATTACCTTGTCTCCATTAGAATAGCAAGTTTTATTAATTTGTCTCTTATCTCAATACATATCTGTTTGAAGGTCTAACAAACAAGAATCTGTTTTCTGTTTCATATAACCTTGGATGTTCAATAACAATTCATCTATTATATTTCAAACCTTTCAGGTAGAATAATAGCCAAGAAATATATTCAAGCAAATTGAGACGGAATTCTTTTTAAAAAAAATGAAAAACTTATTATATTTCTTCCAGGACAAAAAGGACAGAATGTGTTTAATTCTTGACCATGTGTCAGAAAAAAGAACAGTACAAGGGTGTTACTGGTGTGAGGCGCACATGACTTCTGAAAACATATTCTGCTTCTACTAATGAAGTTAAGGCCTAAAATCAATTCTAGTCTTCACCTGCCTCAGCCATCAAAGATTCAACCAAGTGAAAAACTCATCCTTATAATGCTACCGGCTGCTTGATTGTTAAAGAGCTACACTGAGGGACAAATCTTGCTGGAAGTAACTAAAATACTTCCATGAAAACAAACAGGTTCTCACTATAGCTGGACCATATCTCCCTTCTCTTGGTGTGATGAGAAGTAACAGTGATTGAAGTTCATTGGTCTTTCCAAATCCTTTACTAACTTCAGGAATTTTTGTATTCTTCACTGACTTTAGAAATTGTATGTTCTCTGAGTAGTGTTTTGATTTGTTACATGAGTAGGTACAGTTAATTTTGTCTTCAATAGACTAAAAGCTTCAGTTAGGTTTTAGAATGCACTAGACATGTAAGGAGATGGCTAACATGTCTTTTTCTGAATTACTGTATTTGTGGTTTAACATATACACTCACTCAGTTCCTTAACTGTTCCATGTAGTTGGTTATCAGCCATCCTCAATGAGCTCTCTACTTCTTCTGTATTCCGAAGTCTTTATGAATCTTGTGTGTGTGTCTGTGTGTGTGTGCGCGCGTGTTGTTGAGTATTGATCCCAGGGCTTATGCACGCTAACCTAGTGTGCTACCAACTAAACCAGGCACACATGCGAGATTTAACAAGCATTTTGAACTGCTAAAACATATGGTGCTGTTTACATGGTGGTTGACTGACTGTACAGAGTATTTTAACCTTCAGCTAGTGTCACAAACATAATATCTTTGAATCCATGTTACCATGTACAAATTACCTGGGAGTGACTTAGACCATTTGACTACTGAAAGCAGCTGCCTCTCGCCTAGTTGATTGAGACTGGTCAGCAAAGCACTGGAAGTGTCAGGTTTCGTGTTATCGTGCCCTGCATAGATCACGTCAGGCTCAATGCTCATGAGCAGGTTGATGAGTGGGGGAACCAGCTGGATTTCTTGATTTGGCGAAAAGGTGATTCTCTGGCCCAGGGTCTGGCTCTCGTTAGGAAGGCCCACAGACTGAGGGAGGGCAACACCGTCAAGGGCTCTCATAACTCGGACTTTATTGAACTTCTTAAACTTCCGACCTATGGAGAAGATAGAAGAACTTTGTGTGAACACATAGGAATTCATTGTCCTAGCAGGGTATTGTTTTCCTTAAGCCTTATAATCACTGTGCTGGAGACTGTCACCTATCTAGAAGTGAAACAAAGCCAGGAAGGCAAGGCGATGGACACATGTGATCCCAGCAGTTGAGAGGTGGAAAGGAGGACCAAGAGGACTTCAAGGCATCCTTCCTGGACTACATGGTGAGTTCAAAAGCAGCCTGGCCTACATAAGACCTTGTCCCAAAGAACAAGCGGGGGTGGGGGGAGACAGATGGGGAGAGAGAGAGAGAGACAGACAGAAACAGAGACAGAATCTAAATGTTAGGCGTCAGATTTGGGTTAGATAATAATAGTACAATACCAGGGTGTGTGTGGTCACATCAAGACCAGGCAGAGGTTATGAAGCTTTGAGTGAGAAGACCTATGCCAAAAGCAAGTAGTGTTTAAAAACACCAAAATCAGGATTGTCAATTGTGGTATAGAATTGTCTTCTGTAGCTAGTGAGTGGTCCAGGCTACATTCATGAAAACAGGGTTTATCATAACTGTGAAACTTCTTTTGGATTTTATTCTTTTAAGAATCTGTTACAGCTCATGCACATTATTTAAACCCCACAACCTGTTACCTACAATTTCAGCAGATTCATATGTTTCTTGAAATCCATCCATGTACTGCTACAAGTTCTAAATAACCAAAATTAAGGCTTTCTTTCCCAAATTAAGGGAAATATAGCCTTTCACTTTGTGATCTGTTCTCACAGAATATATGTATTTCTAGTCAACTTGTAAATTTCCCATTTTTGGTGAATGATTGTCTGTTCAGAAGGAAAGGCATGATGGCAAAGCTCAAAAGGAATTTGCTTTTGGGAAGAGATTGTGAGCACACCCATGCTCATCTGATCTCAGAAGCTAAGCAGTTCAGCCCTAGGTAGTGCTTGGATGGGAGAGCAGATTGATGGGTGTCTGGATGCTTGTGAAGACTGCTACTTAGCAGACACATCGACAGTGAACCAGCAAAATCCTTTGTGACTGAGAACCAGCTGGATGGCAGACTGGCCCACCCTAGGCCAGACATAGCTTTTCAGTGTGAAGGGGCTGTGCTGTGTGGTTGAAAAGGCCTGGTGACTGTAATTGTCCAGGCATATCCACCTGTGGCCAATGGGCTACGTGTGTTGTGGATAGTGATCACTGCGTGCCAACACATCTGTAGAGGGAAGGCTGTTGTGCAGCAACCCCCTCTAAGTGGAACCACTCCTCCCCCATGGAGGGGGCTCCCAGCACTGAGGAGATAAAAACTTCACTAAGTCTGAGCACTGAAGTTCAAATACTGTAACATTCCCAAGGTTACAGATGCAGTGACAATGGCCAGAGGAAGACGTCCTTCCTAGCTGCCTAAGAGAGGGACTCTCCAACCTACTGCACTGCCTGTAAGCCATGCAGAGAACTTTGGAGTTTCATCTTTGCTGAGCTGTCACCATGCTAGGGTGGCCTTTGGCGATGCAGCTGCCTCTGGGTTGTCAATGTTTCTATAAATAACCCCAATGAACTCACTGGTTCCTCAAATGATGTGAAGTTTATGGAAATGTGGTTATTTGCCAGCCTCATGAGGCAATCATAAGAGCCCAGCAACGGTGCCAATCAAAGGTTTGTTTCGTTTATTCCTTTACTTTCTAGTGAAGTGTTTAGTGGCGCCACATGCTAGGTCCTAATTAAGACTCTGAGTTCAAAGCACTGAATAACACAAAACCTTTTTCATGGGTCTTTTATTTTTAGGGTAAAATATAGAGAGGGCTCTTAAGTAAAGAGGAAATTCATGCTAAACAGTGGACATACGACACATAAAACAGATGTAACGCAATGCACAGTGAACTGAGGGAATATATCGACATTAGGGAACACAGTCAGGGAAAGATTTGCACTTGACCCCACTTCTAATTGCGTTTATTTTGAAATTTTCAGACCGATGACTCACTAGAAACAAATCAAGCAATTCATTTAAAGGAAGACTTTGGAGACCAGGGGAATTATTCTTAAGTTACCAAAACAGGTAGTGTTATTAAGAGATCTTTTCCTAAAGAGCTGAATTGTTAGAATATTCCTAACTCTATAATCTACCTCCTACCATACATGTCAGTCTGTTCTTCAAAAAATTCTTAGAAAAGATGTAATAACACTTCCTTCATCTGCAGCTATGGTAATATATCATAATAAAAAATGAACTTTGGATTGGGCCATATCTGCATATGAATTCTGACACTTTATAAAAGATTGATTTCTATGGTCAATTATTTTACCTTTCCAATACTAAACTATTCATTTTTAAATTAGTGTATATATTTGCCACAGGATAAGGTGTGACTCTCCATCTTAGTTGGCTAAGTAAGTAGTAGTGGTAGTTAATTACTTTTTCCATTGTCTGTGTGTCTATGTCTGTGGTGTATGTATAGAGACACACGCATAGCTGTGTGTGTGTGTGTGTGTGTGTGTGTGTGTGTGCAGGTCTGAGTACATACATATGGAGGCCAAAGGTTGATGTTGGGAATCATCCTCAGTTGCTCTTCCGTCTTGTTCACTGAGTCAGAGTCTGTCAGCTGATCCCAGAGCTTGCTGATAAGGCAAGTCTTATCAGCCAGCGTGAGGCTGCAATTTCAGCAGGATTGATTAACCTTCACACACTTTGATTGGTTCTGGGGATCTGAATTCAGTCCTCATGCCTATGCAGAAAGCAATTTGACTCTGATGTGCCACCTCCCCGGCCCCTTTAATTAGTTTTTGTACTTAATGGGATAGAAATGAGAGATGAAAGAAAATTGTTCATGTTTGTTTTTCATTTTCCTATTCACATATTTCCTCCAACACTAGCACACCCTGTGACATCTATTGTCTTAGGTGTGCAGTGTTTGATTAGAGGAGGTATCTTTACCTTACCTAGATCATTCAATACATAGCAAAGATATAGTGGCAACTTAGTTTTAAGAAACTGAAGAAAAATTAATAAAAAATAACTATAAATGAGAATAAGACAAACTGAGGTGGCAAAGTAAATGATGGGACTATTGTGGATTTAAGAAATCCACAGTTGGAAAAACTAAATGAGGAGTAGTCGCTGTAAGAAATTATGTCAACAATGTGAAATTTAAATGAGAAAACTTACCAAATCAACTGTTGAAGGGCTAAAACTAATGTGACTAGAGGGAAGACAACAACAAGTGTAGAATCAAACAACAATGTGCCAACTCCAAGATGCTGCCCAGGAACCACAAGAAGAAGGAACGAGGGGGGCCTATCTTTAAGGCCAACACTAAGAGCATCTACAAAGAATTGAGCTTTTGGATCCAATGTGCTTATCGTTGTTCAAGAAAAGTAACAGGCCCTGGCAGAGCTAAATCTCAACAGTCATTTCTTGAACTTCAAGGGTTAAGAAAAAGTATCTCATAAAGAATAGCAGCTCATCTACAAAAGAAGACAAAATGGATTCCTGGGGTCTGGTTCACTAGTATTCAATGCCTAAAAGGCAAGGTGTAGATTTAGGAGATAGAGGAAAGGCAATGCTATGCACTTTAAGAAACTTCTTAAAGTTCCTGGAAAACTTTAGTAAAGATTTGGGAAGTTGAAGAAGAAACACAGAGCCAGCATTTCACCCTCACCTCCATCTTCCCTTTTCTGCTCCTTCTCTGGGGACGTAGGTTCCTATCTGTTTCCTTCAGTAGCTATGTATGACATTGTCCTCTACAATGAAACAGAATCTTCAACAGACAGATACGGGTACTTATTTACATAATTTGTCTGCCATTTGAAAAATACACACATTGTCTTTAAGATTATGCTTCTGTATGTAAATACAATTTGAGGACAGAAGTATATACAATATACTGCCTACCAGCTATTAAACCAGATACCTCTATCAGTGTGTATCTCAGCTCTTCAAAATGTCAATATGTTGTCAGGAGGTCCCAAATAAAGATCTCCAAGCACTAATGGGGCCTGTGGGTGAAGCCCACATATGAAAACATGTGTGCAAACATACATGAATGCACACACCACACATACTTATACACACTCAAATATTTTAAAATTCCTCATTGAGATAGAAAAAACACAAACAAACAAATACAAAGAACACAGCCCATAGAAGAGTCATGAACCAGAGTACAGAACTGACTTTAGTATACAAACAATAGCAATGCTATGTGTAATAGCAAAACGAAGAGGGAGAATTGAAGGTTAGATGATACATCTAAGTGTTCTCTGAAAGAGGCAACAAATCAGGAAGTGCTATTAGACACACGCGGCTATGGTGTGCTCCTCAGGCCACCTAGCTCTGAGTAAACTGAACAAGATAAATGGCCAATACAGCTCCGAAATGGCTGCTGTCCACTTTGTGTACCTGCTGCATGCCTTCTATTTTGCTTCTGTTTTTCTTTATCCCTGGAGGAAACATTTGATCTTGACAGAGTGGTATGAGGTCGTCATGTGACACTGCTTGATGCTGTCATAGGAAGTGAAGCACTAGCATAATGTCAGAAGCTAAAATGCAGCCTTGACGAGATCCCCACGCTTCTGGGAAAAGGATGAACACAGAGGATGAGGTTCACCAGGCACTAAGGATGCTGTGAATCCTTTGACTTCATGAGGGTCACAATGCACATCACTCTAGCTTAGAAGACCTTCTAGGTGTCTCCTCAGTACTTGTGGAATTATGGAAGAATGGTTTTATGAAGATCGTGATTTTACCCAGGAGTGCTGGGTAAGCTCTAGCAACAACTAGTGCCCCGATACCTCATTTTCATGTCAGGATACACCTACGATTTCCAGTCCCAACAATGTGCCTGTATATATATATATTTTTCAAAAGAAACATAGATGCCAATGTAACCATTTGTCCAACTATACAAGAGTTGGGTTTTAAAAGTCCATATTGTCTCAATTACTCAATGTCACCAGGAAAATAGAAATTTGAATCTCTGAATCTGTACTCAATCTGGCCCTGGAGAATAGCAGATTCTGGTAGATACTACAAACAGTTCCAGGCAGTAGCAATAAAAGTAGGTCCACATGAACAGAGAAGAATGTCGAGCACAAAGGCGAGACTGGGTGGTCTCTGGATCACATGTGTGGACTGGTGTATAGCAGGCATACCTAGGCAGTCATCAGAAGACAGCACAAGGCTGTAGAATTCAGGGCAGGGGAAGGGGAGTAAGGCTATGGGAGGGGAGCAAGGTCACAGGCATGGTCTGGTCTCCTTCTGAGATGCTGGCTCAAAGCATAGATAAGGATCTGTCTGTGAGGGGAAGACTGGAGGATGGCCAGAGAAATAGGAGGTAGCCATCATCCATGGCAATTGTTGCCTTAACAAGGGGGTGTGACTTCAGTTTTTTTTTTTTTTTTTGTTTTTTTGATAAAGAAAGGATAGAAGAGGCCTCTACACTTCATAACCAAATTCAGATTGGGGAGTTACCCAGAAAAAGCATGAATGGCAGTGAAATGTCGTAGAAATGCCAAAGAAAAAACCAAAACCTTTGCTATACAACTCATCCTCTTCATCCCGGGACATAATTCTCTGCGTGAGAAGTGGGACTGAATGTAAGTGGAGGAAAGCTGAGGGAAGTGGGGCAGAAACTGGTTTCCTCACACAACTTTAAAAGAATTGAGCAGGGTGTAGTGTTGCACATCTTTAATTCCAGCACTTGGGAGGCAGAGGCAGGTGGATCTCTGTGAGTTCAAGACCAGTCTGGTCTACAAAGTGAGTCCAGGACAGCCAGGGCTTGGTACACAGAGAAACACTGACTCGCAAAAACAAAACAAAACAAAAAATTGAATGTATGACTCTCTCTACAAAAAAAAGAAGCTTATATATAGCAATGGTCCAACAAACATTCACTTAATTAATTATTTATTTAATTTTTCCTCTATGCAGAAAGCTCTTTATTTTTGGAGAGCTAGTTACTTTTGTAGTACTTTAGCATTCTTTCCATAAATGTAAAAGGAAGAACTGTATGCCCCACCCCCGTGTGTGAGTATGTGTGTGAGTCATTATGCAGAAATGTTTTATAAAGGCAAGAAGTTAGACACATGAAACCTTACTGAGAAGATGTATCACCATCCTTAGGGGTGGAACTATCTTCAGCAATGCACAGCAATGAACTAAATGTAAAAGTTCACTGTGACCTAGGAAAAGCCAGGGAAGTGATTCATAAAAACAAGAATCACATGCACTGAAAAGACTAAGGAGCCTGAACATCATTCTCAGGATGAGAACACAGTCACTGGAGCAGATAAGAACAAACAGCCCATTAACAGAATCTGTGTCTTGACATGTCAAAACCATATTTCTTCTGACATTTTCCCATAGTATTTTATTAAATCCTGGGCAAGATTTTCCAGTATCCTCTCATATTTCATTTTTATTCAAAAGGTCTGTATATAAAATGAGAAACTTTAGGAAGGAGGGACAAGTGTAACTGAAGAAAAAGAGGGAGAAAAGAAGGGAAGAAAGGAAGGAAGGAAGGAAAAATGGAAGGGAGGAGGAGGGTTCCAGGCTCCTTCAGCAGTGTGAGAGCAGTGATTACTTCTACACTATCCTCCTCTTAATGTGGAGGAACCCAGCTCTGAACACCCAGATGTCTCTTAAAAGAGGATGCTTCACCTACAGTCCACAAGTGCATCCTCCTCTACTCCAGAAACTTAAACTGTGCTGACATTCTGAGTCTAACCCTTTCACCAATGACCTTCTTCCTAGGTGACATGAGTTGGATTATTTATTCTGCAGATTCTTGTCCATGACTCTCAGAAAGGTTCAGCCATGTTTGAAACCTAGCATATCCTATGTACTGCCCAGTTCTTTCTGATAAACTTCTGTGTAGATCCACGTAGTATATAATAAGGCAGTCATTGTTGTATTTCTGTTTCTCATAGTGTCCTTGTCACCAGTAGATTTCAATGTATCTTCATAATATATAGCCCTGAAATACACTAAGTGTTTTTAATCCCTAAATTATCTCTCAAAAAAATCTCCTATGCCTGGTACTGGAAACCTAGCTAACTACTTAGTGTTAGTGAAATCCTGGTTGTTGGAAGAGAATCTACAACCAACAGTTTACTAACTCAGCATAGTCCCTAACAACAGCCTATAAACATCTGTCCTTATGGCCACCATTAAGTGTAGTCTCTGCCTTTTATCAAGGAAACTTCTCTTTGCAACAGATGGGGAGCACTGAGGTAAACCACAACCAAAATGCAGAGTTCTGGAGCCCAGTCTCAATTGATACATCTACAAAACACCCCCATGCCTAAGGCTCAGGGAGCATTGTGGAAGAAGCAATATAAAGATTGTAGGAACCAGAGGGTCAGGGAGTTTGCTGTGAGATTGCATCTCCCAGCAACATCAGAATCTATATCCATAAAGTCCCATCAACATGACTACCCAAACATGAGCTGAACAAAGATGATGCAAGCGAACATGACTAACTGGGTGGGGAAAAGTTCGCGAGGCCTCAACCCTACAGAAAGAATTATAGGCAACTGAAGAAAGTGGGAAATGGGAGAGGGGGTCCTCCCCAGGAAAGAGTATACCAGTTGGTCCAGTGTCAAATGGCCATCCCTGAAACATCAGACAAGTAATACTATTTGGACTCTGTAGGTTATATTTAGGAATATTTATGTATATACAAATACATATATATATGCAATGACAATGAAAAAAAGAAACCACGAATTTGAAGAAAAGCAGGGAGGGGGCCTTGAAGGGGCAAGGGTAGGGAGAAACATCATAACTAAAATACAAACTAAAACAAACGCAAAATGTTGTATTATGTTAGTCCTTATGAGCCATCCACATTATGAACTTCAATTATATTGAAGACAACATTCTGTTTGGAAAGACAAACTAAAAAACAACTTCAGAGGTAGTTTGAAGCATTGTTGGAAATATCTAGTTTTTAAAGAGGAAAGTAATATATATTTAATTATTTCTGGGATAAGAACTCATGGTTGGAGTGAGCAGTGAGGACCAATTAGTAAAATACTTTAAATGCCACTTTAAAGTATTCATTCTTTTATTTAATCTACATATCCTTTTTAAATGGACTCCACATATTAGATGTTATGTAACAAAGCACTTAATATCTCATCTATAGCCCAAAGAGACTATATATTTGTTTTGGTAACTTTCATTAGGAAAATAGAGGACCCACCCTCATGCTAGCTAACCTGTAAACGGTCCCATTTGTATCCCTTGTCACATTTTAAATATTGATAGTTTCCCTCTACTCTCAAAAGACCATTACAAATAAAAATAGTTCACTGATGAAGGCATGCTATGCAAAGGTATTAACTTCTCTCTGATGTCAGAAGATCTGGAATATAAATAGTATGGGAATAAGAAACAGGATTCAGTGACAGGTAAACAAACACACAAAAAAAATCAGAGACAAAGAAGTGTGGCCAACAGGGTCCTAGCTTTGCAGGTTTCTCTAATCCATGAGGCTGCAGTCTCTGGGTTGTGAACTGTTGGATCCTTTCATAGAACAAATCCCATCTATAAGCAGGAGAAACATAAAAAAAATTTTGAAACAACTGCAAGAAGTTTGCCCCAAGTTGTTATAGACCCTGGTCCAGGGCTACGTTGGTATTCACCCATGGTGTGGAACCTTTCCTTTCTTCCCTCATGTTCTGAGTCTTTTCCTTTTGTCTTCTCCCCCCCCCCAACAACCTCTCTCTCTCTCTCTGTGTGTGTGTGTGTGTGTGTGTGTGTGTGTGTGTGTGTGTGTGCCAGAGCTCAGCCTCAGTTTCTTCTCCTCAGAAGCTATGCCCTCTGTTGAATGCCACACCTGAACCTAGAATAAAGTCTAAGTCAGAGTTCATGAGCAGAGAGAAGGCAGAAGCACATCATGTGCAGACACAGATGGAGGTGATCCAGGGCACGGGCTCAAAAGGGGTGGTGGAGGCGGCTGAGGAAAAGAGAAAGACGATTTCAAGATGGAAGACTGGGTTGCATGTGAAAGTGGGATTTATTCAGGCAAAGGATAATATGCTTAAAAAGATTACACCTATACTGTCTAACAAATGAAGTTCAAAGTCCTGATTCCTTATTTTCCAAGCTTACTTCCAAGCTTCACTGTTCTACCAACCTCCTTTCTAGAAAAATCCTCACCAAGATGGGTAATATTGTACTTTTCCAGACATACACCATTTACTTCATAAGCACCACTCTCCTTTTCCTCTCAGACAGTGTTCACACTCTGGGGCTCTTCTTGAAAACTTTGACCATGCCTCTCAGAACTCACTCTTTCCTCATCCTTCTTAGCATAACACTGCGTGACCCTTCAGTCACTAAAGCTACATAATACATAAAGATCAGCAGGTGTAGAAAACCACTTTGCAGAGGAAACCCTTATTTACCTGGGTTTCACTGACTAAGGGGCCTCTGAAAGGTAAATTGTATGAAATCGGAAGAGATGGGCACTACAATGGTGGCTCACTGAAGGTCCAAGTGAATCTTGTTTCCCTTTTTTTCCCACTTTTAGTCCCCTTGCAACCAGGTCACAGACAGGATATGGTATACCTCCCGGCTCCTCGGTATCTTCCCCTGGTATTCTCTGCCTACGGCTCTCCAGACTCAGACCCACACCTTTTACTGCTTCATTATCTTAGACAATAAAGTTACAATTGAATTATATTAGATTGTTCTGTAGGTAAGAGCAGCGAGGACAGTTGTATGCAGGGTGTGTAATACACTAAACACAAGCCATATTGGTCTAATTCACTCCTCCCAGGGAGGAGTGCAAACTGCTCATGCTACAAAGCTGTTTTTTGGCAGTACATTGAATGTATGTTTAAGCTGTTAGGAATGTTTTCACTCTGCAAGTTAGGATGCAAGCCGAGTTGGATATAGAACATTCATGGAGATTGTTGCATAGTAGAATGTTAAAGTCAGTTGCCAAATATGTATGGACTGGATATTGGGAATGTATGCCAAGCTTTATAATTTTCATAATTGTGACCTAATTATTTTTGTTGTTTTGTATTGTATTTGTTGTTACAAGAGAAAGAGCCATTTTTGGACTGAAAGGGGCAGCGATTGAGGGGAAAAAGATTTACCTTAAACTTAAAAAAAACAGGAAGTGGATGGAAATGTGTGAGGGGGAGGAGGGTGGGAGTGTAGGACAGGAGGGGGAAGTAGGGAGGGGACTGTGATTGAGATGTAACTTGAAGAAATAAAAACAAATTAAAAAAATAGAAAGTCATCACTGTCAAACTCATTGTTTCTCAAATAGATCTGCTTAAGGAATGAAGGAATATGTAGAGATGATGTGGTTGCATTGCCTGTCAATTGAAAACTTATGGCCTACAGGAAAGGGTAGAATAGAAGGTGGAACATCCAATAGGCAGAAAGGATTCTTGGATAGAGCTAGGTATACTGGATTCACCTGCGAAGACATGAAGAGGACAGATGCATGAAAGCTGAGCGGAGGTAACCAACCATATGGCAGAATGTAGATTAGTATAAATGGATTATTTTAAGTTATGAAACTGGTTAGGTATCTGTAAACATATTTTGAGTCTCAGAGTAGTTATTCTGGGAGCATGGGGTTGGGTGGAAAAACATCCATATTGCAGATGTGAACTGGAATAGGCTCAGGGGCAAGCTAGCCTCCTAACACTAAAGAATCTATACACCTGCTTAACATTGTTTTCAGAACTTTTTGTCCTTTGGCATGTGGGTCACCTCCCCCATGGCAGAGTACAAGCCTCATGAGGGCTAGAACATGGTGAGACAGTGTCTTTTACATCCCCTGCGTGTGCCAAGTAGGTTAGACTGGCTGGCCATCAAGTCCCAGTGATGTGTTGGTCTTCATAATCCGAGAACTACAGTCACCATGCCCAGTCTTGCTAAAAAAGTGAGTTCTGGATATCAAGTGCAAGGTCCTCATCCTTGCAAGGCGAGCATGGCTTACAGTGAGAAAATTTTATTTTCTGCTGTTATCAAGAAAGAGGGAGAAGAGGAGTGAAAGGTGCAGGTAGGAAGAAAGAAAATAAGAAAGAAAGGGAAAGAAAGTGAGGGGAGAGAAAAGAAATCAGAAGAGGGAGGGATCTGAGCTAAAGCAGTGATAATGTAGTGTCATTGTTTGTGAAACTATGGGGGTAGTTATGGAGATGTTAGGTTTTGGCTTAAGAAGCACTTAAATAATGGACTAAAAGGACAAGATGTTTGTGTAGAGAAGGCAATGAAAAATTATACAAGCTTGGATGACTAAGTAGAGCCTGAGAATATTATAAGACACCATGAGACTTTCCAGGATAGACCCCACATCATCAGACATACTCTGAAGATTCTGTTCACAACTCTATCTGTGATCGAAGGGGAGAATCTTTTAAAGGCATTTAGGGAAGAATCCCAGATTAAAGTTCCTGGTGGATGGGTCAACCAAGCTCCAACAGATGATCTCATACCCATTAGTATGTGGGCAGTGCAAACTGGACTCTCTGGAATAGTATTTCAAGAGGAGGAGGAGGGATACAAAGTTGGGCAGGGTAGTTCTAGGAGGAGTTGGGGGAGGAGTGGGAGTTAAAAATGACCAAAGATCATTATGAAATTCTCTAAGAATTGATAAACTATTATAATTCCGATGGAGAGAGGTCCTGATGCTCTCCAAGGCAACCATGCTATAGAAAAAAACAGTCATGGAGCTAGGGAGTGGCCACAACATCTCCAAGTTTTTTTTTTAGCTCCAACAGCAAGAACTAGTGAGAAAGTCCTGGCTTTCTTAAACATGGGAGGCTACAAAGACTTCTGAAGATAAAGTTGAAGCAGAAAGAGGAGCAAATTGAGGCGCAGGACTTGAAAAGCACTGAACGTGGATGCGCTGATTCTCAGTACCTCCCCAGCCAGGCACTGTATGGACACATTGAAGACCTGGGTGTTGACTTGGGAAAAATTGTGTCTAATCATGAAACCATAAAATACCAGGAACGCTGTGATTCAGTGAGTTACTTCAAGTTGGCCAGCGTGATGAATGGGTGTTAATTTTGCCCAAGAATACTGGGAAAAAAAATTTAAGGAGGAAATAACACTTGGGTGAGGTTTTACATTTAAAGAACATTGGTCTAAAAATAACATTTCCCAAAGTAAGAAATAGGAAACATTGAGGGAACACAAGCCAGCTTGCTTTCGGCGGCACCAGGAAGAAAGCTTTTAGTCTCAACATGAAATACATGTTTCATTATGTTTTTGACAGGTTCTATCCACATACAAAACTGATTCCTAGACATTGTTTTTGTAGGATACGACTATCCTCCTCACAGGGGAATGACACTGGGTCTATCAGCCAAGTTCCAGGGCAGGCCCTGAGCTCAGGAGCAATAAGAGAGAGGAAAAGAGGAAAGGAGAAATAAGTAGAAGTTGTCTGGGTAGAGAGGAGGGAGAAACCTGGGAAGTGTTATGGAAGGAATGAATATGATCAAAACATATGAAATTCTCAAAAAAAAAAAAAAACACTAAATGGGACCTCATGAAACTGAAAAGCTTCTGTAAGGCAAAAGACACTGTCATTCAAACAAAACGGCAGACTACAGACTGGGAAAAAAAATCTTCACCAACCCCACATCTGACAGAGGGCTAATATCCAAAATCGACAAAGAACTCAAGAAATTAAATGCCAAGAAACCAAATAATCCAATCAAAAAATGGGGGACAGAGCTAAATAGAGAATTCACAAAGGAGGAATCCCTAATGGCTGAGAGACACTTGAAGAAATGCTCAACATCCTTAATCATCAGAGAAATGCAACTCAAGACGACTCTGAGATTCCATCTCACACCTGTCAGAATGGCTAAGATCAAAAGCTCAAAAGACAGCACATGCTGGCGAGGGTGTGGAGAAAGGGGTACCCTACTCCATTGCTGGTGGGAGTGCAGGCTTGTGCGACCACTATGGAGGTCAGTATGGCGATATCTTAGAAAACTTGGAATAGCTTTGCCTCAAGACCCAGCCATACCACTTCTGGGTATACATCCAAATGACTCTTCACAGAATCATAAGGAAGTTTCCTCATCTATGTTCATAGCAGCCTTATTTGTAATAGCTAAAAACTGGAAACAACCCAGATGTCCCTCAACTGAAGAATGGGTTAAAAAACTGTGGTACGTCTATACAATGGAATATTACTCAGCTATCAGAAGCAATGAAATTATGCAATTTGCAGCCAAATGGATGGAACTAGAGAAGCTCATCCTGAGTGAGCTAACCCAGACTCAGAAGGATGCACATGGCATGTATTCACTTTTGGTAGGATTTTAGCTATATAGTACAGGATATATATATACTACAACCAGCGCACCAAAGGGAACATGGACATAGACTTTTTATTTATTTATTTTTTTGTTTGTTTTTGTTTGTTTGTTTTTTTTTAGTTTTCCCTCCCTGGCAATGAGACACTTTCACTGGTGGTGCTGCCTTGTAGGCCCTCAGTGTATGAGGAGCCTCTTGGCCCTCATATGACTTCTGAACTGGGGCGAGGGACATTTATGTAGGGACACTCCACTCCAGAGGAGTGAGACAGAAGGGTTAGGGGGTAGAGGGTGGGAGGGCGAGGCTGGGAAGGGGGGAAAGAGGACAATATGATAGAAATGTAACCTGAAGCAATAAATAAATAAATTTATATATTTATTAATAAAAAACACAATCATTTTAAGCCTGACTCTAATATTTTTGGCTGTATGTGTGTGAAAGCATGGGTGTGCGTGTAAGAGTGAGCACGTATTCTTGCGCATGTGCTAATAGGGGCCAGAGGACAACCATGGGTGTTGTTCCCCTATCTTTCTTTCTGTGAGATGGTATCTGCTAACAGCCCTGGAGCTTGCCAAGTAGTTAGTTACACTGGCTAGCCACCAAAGCTCAGTGACATTTTGGTCCTTATCTCCCTAGAACTTCAGTTAAGTTAAGACAGTGTTGCCGTACCCAGCCTTCCTATACAGGTGGATTCTGGAGCTCAGACTCAGATACTCATGTTTGCAAGGTAAGAATTTCACTGTCTCTCCACTCATGACTTCAGTATGCCTGACTGAGTGTGTGTGTTGGTGTGCGTGTGTGTATTGTCTCTGTGTGTGTATGTCTGTGTGTGCGTGTGTATGTGCACATGTGCACTAGGTACACACATGCCATACTGCACATATGGATAACAGAGTACAACTTTGGAAAGTTGGTTTTCCCCTTCCACCACATGGGCTCTGGGGGTTCAAACTTGAGTCGCTAGGCTTGGAGGCAAGCACTTTTACTTACTCAGTCATCTTCCAGGTCAAACTTTAGTGTATTTACTACCATATTATTAAAGGCCATAGGGAATCTAATAACAAAATACGGACAGGGACTTTTACTGCTGAGTATCCATCAAATGGATTCTCAGTCCAGTGATGGTAACACTGATTTAGTTTGTCATTATTCAGTCTGCATCTGACAAACCTTCAGAATCAAGTTGTAAGCTCAAGAGACCTGTGATCTTTTATTCTACGGCTAAGGAAGCTAATACCACCAAAGGGCTGGTGAATCATTTAAAATCACACAAGTACCAAGAAGCAGAGCCTAGACTCCAAGTCACACTACCTAAAGACAGGTCCACACACTACATAAAGTCTACCGATACACAACGTGGATGGGTGGGGTTTCCTCTCCCAACAGAATTTAGTATGCTGGAATTCTACAGAGTTAACAGAATTGTATTGTTCGTTGCTTCAAATTGGTGTATGGATGGACATCACCAAAAAACAAGAATAAAGATGAATAAAAATTGGAATTCTTCTGATTTGGTGTTATAATAGAAGTATAAGACACTTTACTATTGGTGAAAACATCATTACCTCCAAGGACCATGCCAGCCTGACAGCACTTTCTCAGGCGACATGCTGGGCAGTTTTTTCTGCGGATTTTATCAACAATGCAGTCATTTCTTCCAGCACATAAATAGTTATGCTGCCCTAAAAAATGAAAAGAAAAAACAAAAACAGGTTACTCACAATTTCTAAATATTTCAAGTCAAAGGGTAGACCCAGGGCATAACTCATGGCCCATGCAGCCAGTCTCTTGCTGGTCACCACTGCATGCAGAAAATGAGACACAACTACTGGGTACCTCACCTGTAGCTGCAGAATCTAAACAAGGTGATTGTAAGTGCTAAAAACATTTAAAAAAATGTTTACATATAAATAAGGAAACTGTGATGATCAATTAAAGATTGAAGGCAATTTTTAATGTCATGACAGGCAAAGAGCTGGGTGGTCCAGCATTTAAATTTAAGTGGGAAGGGGGCATTTCTGATAGTTGTACACACTGACGTGAAGTTACAACCTTAACAGGCTGGCATAACCCATATCTCTTGTCATGTGCCACTCCACTGGGCACCCATAGAAGACTGGAATGGATACACAAATGGTCCCAGTGGTTCCATAAGATCTGGAAGCTCAGTTCCTTCTCAATTATGACCATCTTGGACTAAGTGCTGGGCCATTTGAACGGTGAAGCAGACATATCACAGCCCAGATACAGTTACAGGTTAGTCTCCAGGCAGTCTGTTTGGATAAAGGAATATGACAATCATGCAGTACCAACAAGCATCCCCTAAGAATGTGGCATGGAGCCCAGACAACTCCCTCTGTAGCTCAATCCCTACCCAGAACTTCCAGTCATTTAGAATGTAAGAGACTTCATTCCAGGTGCAATTCCTTTAGGTACCTGATCCATGTTTAGGTTTTAAAATGTCAACAATAAATGGAATGGCTTTGTCCCAATGTTATTATGGAAATCTACATAGTCTTCAACTTTGGGGGTGGCAATCCAGTAAAATGTCTCTTGCCTCCATTTTTCTACTACTAATCTTTCCCAGGTTTCATTCAGGTTTTAAGAATGTACCATCCTCAGGCCTGTTTGTTTGCTCCTTATTTTAGTGGCTCAGGTTGTATATCATTGCTTCTCCTTGGTCCAATGTAACATGGTCACTCTGCAAGTCTCAAACAAGGCAATGTCTTAACCTAGTCAGCTATCTATCCATACGTTCTCCAACAGGAGGCAACAGCATAATGACAAAGGCAATTGCAGATGTGACAATTAATGTTCACAGCATGAGCTTCTGTTGAAACCTGAAGAGGAATTTCCTGAACTGTATAACACAACATGATGATATTTCTTTCTCCTGGGGAAATCTATATCTATTTTAGAATGGGAAAATAAGAGAAGAACTAGCAACTATTACATTATATTATGGTTTCTTTTTGTGTTTTTGTCCATGCATGTATATATAGGTGTGTGTGTGTGTGTGTGTGTGTGTGTGTGTGTGTGTGTGTCTGTGTTTGTGTGTATGCATGGGGGAGTGCATGTGCAGGTCTGCATGTGTGTGTGCATGTAGAGGCTAGAAGTCAATTTTTAGTGTCATTCCTCAGGAGCTATCCACCTTGTTTTTGGGAAAATATCTCTCTTTGGGACCTGGAGCTTGCCAATTAGACTAGGTTGAGTGGCCAGTGAGCTCCTGGGGTCAACTATCTCTGCCTCCCCAACACTGGGATTAACGGCATACACCACCATGCATAGTTAGGGTTTTATGCTTATGGTTTTTATGCAACAAGTGCATTTTCAACTGAGATATCCCAGCCTCTTTTCTTCTAAATTATTTATACCTTTTTACATTCTTCAGAGTCTCATATGCTAAGTATCCCTGTCTTATCACTGACTCTCTACAGCCTCTGACTCCCTCCCCTCCCCTGACTCATCTTTCAAGGCTCTGCTTATCTTTTCCCATCTGGTCTAACCTGGTTGATTCCAGAAACCCTTAGCTGCTTTTCTGTGGACCAAATGCTCCTTTTGTAAAATCTGCATGCCTGTTTTTCCCAGTGGAAGCTGATCTTTTAATGCTTTAACATTTTTGTATAATAAGAAATTGATAAACATTTGTTGGATAAATATATACATCTTCATGCTTATTGTTCACTTATGGTCATTTGAATATAGTCACACACAGCAATATGACCCATAAAATTGTATGCATTTATGATGCATATTAAATTAAGATGATCATTTTTATCTTCTTCAGGCATTTTTATTATATATCATTTTATACATAATCTATTGCCTTTATAAGTACTATACCATGAATTAAATGTATAATGAAGCAAACCTCTCTCTTTTTCTCTCTCTGTATGTGTGTGTATATGTGTGCATTTGTGTGCATGTGTGTATGCATGCCTGTGTGTATATGCATGTGTATTGTGTATGTGTGAATGAGTGTGTGTATATGTGTGTATGCATGTACATGTGTGTGTAAGTGTGCATGTGTTTTCATGTTTCTGTGTGTATGTATGTGTGGGTGCATGTGTATGTGTTCATGTGCATGCATGTGTGTGTATGTGTTCATGTGC
>CAJQZJ010004767.1:3649526-3699522 GCA_907164525.1 Lophiomys imhausi
GGCATGGGCCAATACCACAATTCTCTTGTATTTTACCTTAGCTCCACATCTTCTCTACACCTGGAGGTCTGCAAAACCAGGCCGAATGGCTGTATCCTCTATTGCATTCACAGTGTTTCAGCCCTGCCCCTTGCCTTTTTTTTTTTTTTTTTTAGTTAATAAATTTATTTGTTTGTTGCTTCAGGTTACATCCTTATCATATTGTCCTCTTTTCCCGCTTCCCAGCCCCACCCTCCCATGCTCTACCCCCTGACCTTTCCGTCTTGTTCCTCTAGGGTGGAGTGTCCCTGCCTAACAGTCTCTCACCACAGATCAGGAGTCATATGAGGGCCAAGAGCCTCTTCATTCACCGGGGGCCTACGAGGCAGTACTGCCAGTGAATGGTGTCTCATTGCTACTGGGGGAATACTAAAAAAAAAAGACCAACAAACACAAAAACAAAGAATATCCACAAAAAAAGAGAGGAAAAAGAGAAGGGAAAAGGAAAAAGAAAAAAGAAAAAAAAGAAGGAAAAAGAAAAAGATAAAAAAATTATGTCCATGTTCCTTTTGGTGTGTTGGTTGTAGTACAGATATCCTGTAAGATATAGTGAAAATCCTACTATAAGTGAATAGATGCCATGTGCATCCTTCTGAGAGTGGGTTTGCTCACTCAGGATGAGCTCATCTAGATCCATCCATTTGGTTGCAAATTGCATGATTTCATTGTTTCTGATAGCTGAGTAATATTCCATTGTATAGATGTACCACAATTTTTTAATCCATTCTTCAGTTGAGGGACATCTGGGTTGTTTCCAATTTCTAGCTATTACAAATAAGGCTGCTATGAACATAGATGAGGAGACTTCCCTATGTCTCCATGAGAGGTGCTTTGGGTGTATACCCAGAAGTGATATGGCTGGGTCCTGAGGCAAGGTTATTCCTAGATTTCTAAGATATCGCCAGACAGACCTCCATAGTGGTTGCACAAGCCTGCACTCCCACCAGCAATGGAGTAGGGTTCCCCTTTCTCCACACCCTCGCCAGCATGCGCTATCATTTGAGCTCTTTATCTTAGCCATTCTAACAGGTGTTAGGTGGAATCTCAGGGTCGTCTTGAGTTGCATTTCTCTGATGATTAAGGATGTTGAACATTTCTTCAGGTGTCTCTCAGCCCTTAGGGATTCCTCCTTTGTGAATTCTCTATTTAGCTCCATCTCCCATTTTTTGATTGGATTATTTGGTTTCTTGGCATTTAGTTTCTTGAGTTCTTTGTAGATTTTAGATAATAGCCCTCTATCAGATGTGGGGTTGGTGAAGATTTTCTCCCAGTCTGTTGGTTGCCGTTTTTTTCGAATGACAGTGTCCTTTGCCTTACAGAAGCTTTTCAGTTTCATGAGGTCCCATTTATTGATTGTTGATCTCAGGTCCTGAGCTGTTGGTGTTCTGTTCAGGAAGTTGTCACCTGTGCCAATGAGTTCGAGGGTTTCTCCTACTTTTTCTTCTAGTATCTTTAGTGTGGCTGGCCTTATGTTAAGGTCTTTGATCCACTTGGAATTAAGTTTTGTACAAGGTGATAGGTATGGGTCTAATTTCATTCTTTTGCAAGTGGACATCCAGTTGGACCAGCACCATTTGTTGAAGATGCTGTCCTTCTTCCATTGTGCGTTTTTGGCTTCTTTGTCAAAGATTAGTTGGCCATAGGTGTGTGGATCCATGTTTGGGTCTTCAATTCGATTCCATTGATCCACTGGTCTGTTTCTATACCAGTACCATGCTGTTTTTATTACTGTTGCTCTGTAGTACAGCTTGAAATCTGGGATAGTGATACCTCCAGATGTTTTATCATTGTACAGGATTGATTTAGCTATGCTGGGCTTTTTGTTGTTCCATATGAAGTTGAGACTAGCTTTTTCCAGGTCTATAAAGAATTGTGTTGGTATTTTGATAGGAATTGCATTAAATCTATATATTGCTTTTGGTAGGATAGCCATTTTTATTATGTTGATCTTACCTATCCATGAGCATGGGAGATCTTTCCATCTTCTAAAGGCCTCATCCATTTCTTTCTTCAGGGGCTTGAAGTTCTTGTTATATAGGTCCTTTACATGCTTGGTTAGAGTTACCCCCAGGTATTTTATATTGTTTGTGGCTATTGTGAAGGGGGTTGTTTCCCTTATTTCTTTCTCGGTATATTTGTTTGTTGTATAAAGAAGGGCTTCTGATTTTTTTGAGTTAATTTTGTATCCAGCCACCTTGCTGAAGTTGTTTATCAGCTGTAAGAGTTCTTTGGTGGAGTTTTTGGGGTCGCTTATGTATACTAACATATCATCTGCGAATAGGGATAATTTGACTTCTTCATTTCCAAGTTTTATCCCTTTGATCTCCTTTAGTTGTCTTATTGCTCTAGCAAGGACTTCAAGTACTATATTGAAGAGATATGGTGAAAGCGGACATCCTTGTCTTGTCCCTGAGTTTAGAGGAAATGCTTCAAGCTTCTCTCCATTTAATTTGATGTTGGCTACTGGCTTGCTGTATATTGCCTTTATTATTTCTAGGTATGGTCCTTGTATGCCCGTTCTCTCCAGAACTTTTAGCATGAAGGGGTGTTGGATTTTGTCAAATGCTTTTTCTGCATCTAGCGAGATTATCATGTGGTTTTTTTGTTTCATCTTGTTTATGTGGTGAATTACATTGATAGACTTTCGTATATTGAACCATCCCTGCATTCCAGGGATGAAGCCTACTTGATCATGGTGTATGATACTTTTGATGTGTTCTTGAATTCGGCTTGCTAGTATTTTATTAAGTATTTTTGCATCTATGTTCATGAGGGAGATTGGTCTGAAGTTCTCTTTCTTTGTTGGGTCTTTGTGTGGTTTAGGAATCAGGGTGATTGTGGCCTCGTAGAATGAGTTTGGCAATGTTCTTTCAGATTCTATTTGGTGAAAGAGTTTGAAAACTATTGGTGTTAGCTCCTCTTTGAAGGTCCGGTAGAATTCCGTGCTAAAGCCATCTGGCCCTGGGCTTTTTTTGGTTGGGAGATTATTAATGACTGTTTCTATTTCCTTAGGTGTTATTGGGCTGTTTAAGCTGTTAATCTGATTTTGATTTAGTTTTGGTAGGTGGAATTTATCGAGGAAATTGTCCATTTCGCTTAGGTTTTCAAATTTAGTGGAATATAGATTTTTAAAGAAATGCCCGAATATTTTCTGGATCTCCTCAATGTCTGTTGTTATTTCTCCCTTTTCATTTCTGATTTTGTTGATTTGTGTTCTTTCCCTTTGCCTTTTAGTTAATTTGGCTAGGGGTCTGTCTATTTTGTTGATTTTCTCAAAGAACCAACTCTTGGTTTCATTGATTCTTTGTATAGTTCTTTTTGATTCTAAGTTGTTGATTTCAGCTCTAAGTTTGATGATTTCCTGTCTTCTGCTCTTCTTGGGAGTGTTTGTTTCTTTTTTTTCCAATTCACCCAGCTTAGCTGTTAGTTCACTAATATGAGCTGTCACAATTTTCTTTTTGAAAGCACTTAGTGCTATGAACTTTCCTCGTAGCACAGCTTTCAATGTATCCCATAGGTTTGGGTATGCTGTGTCTTCATTGTCGTTGGATTTTAAGAAGTCTTTGATTTCCTTCTTTATTTCTTCCCTGACCCAGTGGTCATCCAGTAAGGAGCTGTTCAATTTCCATGTGTGTGTAGGCTTTCTGTTGATTCTTTTGCTGTTGAAGACCAGCTTTATTCCGTGGTGGTCTGATAAGATACAAGGTGTTATTTCCATTTTCTTGTATCTATTGAGACTATCCTTGTGACCAATTATGTGGTCGATTTTGGAGAAGGTTCCGTGGGGTGCTGAGAAAAAGGTGTATTCCTTTGTGTTTGGGTGAAATGTTCTGTAGATATCTGTTAGGTCCATTTGGTTCATGATCTCTGTTAGAATCAATATTTCTCTGTTTGTCTTCTGTCTTGATGATCTGTCCTTTGTTGTGAGTGGGGTGTTGAAGTCTCCCACTACTAATGTGTTGTGATCGACGTGCGCTTTAAGTTTTAGAAGTGTTTCTTTTACGAAAGTAGGTGCCTTTGTATTTGGGGCATAGATGTTCAGTATTGAGATTTCCTCTTGATGAATATTCCCTTTAATGAGTATATAGTGCCCTTCTTTGTCTTTCTTCATTAACTTCAGTTGGAAGTCTGTTTTGTTTGATATTAGGATGGCTACTCCAGCTTGCTTCCTAGGTCCATTTGCTTGGAAAACCTTTTCCCAGCCCTTTACTCTGAGGCAGTGTCTATCTTTCGCAGTTAGATGTGTCTCTTGTATACAGCATAAGGAAGAGTCTTGCTTGCGGATCCACTCTGTAAACCTATGTCTTTTTATTGGGGAGTTGAGTCCATTGATGTTGATGGATATTAGTGACCTGGGGTTGTTATTTCCCATTAGTTTGGTATAGGTGGTGGTCCTGTGCCTCTTTTGGTTTAGTTGCTGAGGGGTTTTCTATTCCCTTTGTTTTCTTGGGTGGAGTTTTCTTCTGTGGGTTGGGATTTTCCTTCCAGGATTTTCTGTAGAGCTGGGTTTGTGGGTAGATATTGTTTAAATTTGATTTTGTCATGGAATATCTTGTTTTCTCCATCTATGTTGATAGAGAGTTTTGCTGGGTAAAGTAGTCTGGCTGGGCACCTATGATCTCTCAGGACTTGTAGTATATCTGACCAGGCCCTTCTAGCTTTTAACGTTTCTGGGGAGAAGTCAGGTGTAATTCTGATGGGTCTGCCATTGTATGTGACTTGACCTTTTTCTCTTACAGCTTTTAATATTCTTTCTTTGTTCTGTACATTTGGGGTTTCAATTATTATGTGGCGAGAGGAGTTTCTTTTCTGGTCTAATCTGTTTGGTGTTCTGTAAGCCTCTTGGATTTTTATTGGCATCTCTTTTTTCAGGTTTGGGAAGTTTTCCTCTATGATTTTGTTGAAGATATTTCCTGGACCTTGGAGTCGGGAGTCCTCTCTTTCCTCTATACCTATAATTCTTAGGTTCCGTCTTTTCATTGAGTCCTTGATTTCTTGGATGTTGTGGGTGAGAGATTTTTTAGCCTTCTCATTTTCTTTGGATGTTGTACTGATTTCTTCCACTGAATCTTCCATGCCTGAGATCCTGTCTTCCATCTCTTGCATCCTATTGTTGATACTCACATCCGTAGTTCCTGTTCTCTTCCCTTGGTTCTCCACTTCCTCTTTTAACTCTGTGTTTTCTTTATTGTTTCTATTTCTATTTTCATGTCTTGTATGGTTTTGTTCGTTTTCTACATTTCCTTCTCCAGCTTCTTGTTTTTGTCTGAAAATCTTTCATTGCTTTGTCCTTTTCCTGTTCAAGCTCTGTCACCTTGGCTTGGAGTTCTTTAATGGTGTTGTTCATTGTTTTGATTTGTAAAATTGTGGCTTCTTTGAATTCCTTCATAGATTTAAGTTCTTCTTGAAGGGACTCTATCACTTTCCATAATGCAGAATTGTCATCATTTTCATATGTTACTGTTGGTGTGAGGTCATCTGAATTGGATGAGCTAGGATTTGGCTCTGCCAGCCGTGCTCCCTCCCCAGCTGCGCTACCGTGAGTGTGCGGGATTTGGCCCCTCCCGCCCGCCTTTCTGTTCCCAGCTTCCCACGCTCTCTTGGAACCTCCTGCCCTCCGCTTCACGAGCGGCTGTGAACCACCCGCTGAGCCCCCTGTTTGTTCCTTGCTAAGCCTTCCACTATCTCGCAAAGTTTTTTAAGTGGGTATAAGTTCAACCTGATGTGTGGGGAGCCCAATAGGCCAGCGATCTATGGCCAAGTGGACCCTGATTCTGCCTGCTGTAAGTTGGGATCGATATTACCAGGCGCCTCTCCAAATGGGATTTCCCGAATCCCGGGTTTAGTGGCTTCCATGTCTGTGAGAGATGGGGAGAGCCTTGCCCTGGGACTTTTAACAGTCCCTTGGGAGCTGTGAGTGTTCCCGGGGTGGGGGGGGGTCTAGCCCCTCCGGTTTTTGCACAGTGCCCAATAACTCTGTGTTTTTCATGGCTCTTTTTTCCCCCGCGTTCAAAATGCGTCAGTGTAGGTCGCCACCATCTTGGGCCACCTCAAAACATATTCTTAAAACCATGAACACAGCATAAATAAAAGGGGTGCAAGCAAATGAAAAATATCTCACTTTCAAGGTTTGAAGAACTTAATAATTGTTAAGATGAAATTTCCTCCAAATCGATAGACAGTTACAGTAAAATTCAGAACCACAACTCACATCTTTTCAGAACCTGATGATCATAAATTCACATGGGAAACAATATGAGCTGACCAAAAATATCTTAGTAAAAATAGAATAGGAAGCCTAGCACATCTTAATTTCATTCCAACTAATGCCAGACAGCAGAAATATTGTGATCCCAGCAGAGAGACAGCTGCAGATCCCTGACGGTGTCAGAGTTTGAGTGGGCAGACCTTGGTTCCCAGTTGAGGGCGCTGCTGTGGGAGGTTGTGAGCCTGGAGAAGAAGGGATGGTTCTGGAGGAGTGATTCACTGCAAGAAGGACTGATGGTTTACCATCCACATGACTTAGCTTCCTTAATCTTAATCAGCCCAGATCTGAACCAGCGACAATGGCTGTCGACCCTGCCTTCTCTATCACAATGATTGAGTCCCCTGAAGCTGGGAACCAAAATACATCTTTGCCCACACACAAGTCTCTGCTCAACCAGCTGTTCACAAGACTCTCAAGACATCACAACTAGGGTAAGAACAGTTTTTAACAAATATCTGAATAGATCCCTCCCCACACATCAGGAAATTTGCATATACAATGGAATAAATTGTTTTAAAATTGGTGGTTTGTGCCTATAATCTGGTACTCTAGACAAAGGCAGGAGAATCCAGAGTTTGAGGCCAGCCTGGGCTACATGAAACTCTGCCTTGAAAACAAAAACAACAACAAAAACAAAACAAACAAACAAACAAAAAACAGACAAAGGATCCTAGCTAAAATCAAAATTTTTACTGCAAATTATTTTGTAAGATCAACTTTCATGTTCACATTTTGTTGTTCCTACTCATATTCTTCCTGTTACTAAGATAGAGATTTAATAAAACTCCACCAATGAGACTCTGAAACTAGAGAAAAGGCCAGTACTGTTTGGTTTGTGCAGACATTCTAATGGGGAAAACAGAGCAGCCAAGAAAATGACACAGAAGGACACGTCTCACTTCCATTTTGAGAGTGTCGTCATAAGAAAGACATGTGCCAAAAAGCTTTAGTTGGATGTCATGATTTGGTATAAGGAAAGGAGAAACAAAGAAAACAACAACAACAAAACTCAAACACACACACATACACACACACACACCCACACACATACACACACACACACACATACACACACATACACACACACACATACACACACACACACATACACACACATACACACACACATACACACACACATATACACACACACATATACACACACACATACACACACACATACACACACACACATATACACACACACACACACACATATACACACACACACACATATACACACACACACACACATACACACACACACACACTTCAAGTGAAAGGAAGCTTCCATTTCCCCACAGTTCAAGAATACTTATCATTTTGAAGAATACTTATCATGTATTTTATAATCTCCTCTTCATACAACTAATGTCACATCATAGAAAAGTGATGCAGAATATTTCCACACAGAATGGGCCATAAAGACGATTGGATGAGGCAAAAGCCAACACCCAAATCATGCTTCAGGAGGTACCCAGGTGAGAGACTATCATTCCGGGTGCAGGCAGGGAGTAACAGCACAACCAATGGGCAGTGCAAGGGAGACATGGAAGCATGTATGGATGAAATATGCAGGAAAAACTGTCAGAATTAATGGACTCTCATACTGTGTTGAAAATAGAGCCTGAACTTGGAAATGCTGGGAGGCAGGAGTGACAAGAGTTCTCTAACTAGGGATGTAGTAAGAAGTGTGACTTTCTAAACTACAGTGTGTGTCACAGGGAGGCAGATCTGTGGTGAAGAGAGCTTCCTGTTCTTCCAGAGGATACAAGTTGGTGTAGGGAGTTAGATTAATATAAATTAGATTTAGTAAATATCTAGGTTTCTGATACAGTCTCTTAATCCAGGGCATGAAGATCACCTTGGCTGTGGTCAATTAGCTTATCAGCTTGTGAACTAAAAACAAGGATGAAGTCACGTGAAAATCATGCCAAACAAGGGGAGCCTATGGACTAAAAACAAGGTTGAAGCCAGGTGAAACAAGGAAAGACTTTATTACCTGGCATTGTTTTCAGCTGCTAAGTGGGCAAAGCCCAAATTAAGCTGAAGCAGGTGGAACAAGGAGCAATCCTATTTAAGGACAAGTGTATGGAGCCAAAGATGCCCCATGCTAGAGAGCTCCGATGCTATGGAGTCTGCATGCTAGAAAGGACAAGGAGTAGTTTGTATTGTCTGATGGAGAAAGTGCTGGTGGACTGATGGCCAGATCTCCCTGAGGCAGAAAGAAGCTGGTGAGCAGAGAAAGCCTCAGCAAGACATCAAAAGACCAAGGACTAAACCCTGTGGCTCAGCTTTTGCTTAGAGGGGTTTGACCTGTCCGAACAGCGGCCTGACAAAACTGTGGCCAGCTTTAAAGACTGAGGCAGAGCAGCAGAGTTGCTGATACAAAGGAAATAAGTTGGCCTACAGACAGCTGAGGTCTCTCAGAGAGAAGAAAGCCTCAAGCCTTATTTAAGGTGAAACCGCCATAGTCAATTTACCCTGACGAATCTACTCAGAGATATTCCAGAAGAAAGACTGCTAAGTGCATTAAAGGGTCTATCCCAGAGACTGTGTTCCTGATGACTGAGGACCTGCCTCAGAGACTGTATCCTTCTAAAAGGTTATGAAAATACTTGTAATAGTTATCAGTAGGTTTAGTGGTTAGGTCATAGGGGTTGTAGGAATTTGTACGGTTAATAAGTGTCTATATTTGTTATAAGTGAATATAGTTACCAATAAATAGCTAAATTTTAAAAAAGTTGGGTTTCAAGTTGGTGCCCAGCACCCACATCAGGAGGCACACAACCAGTGGGATCCAACACATACACACACACACACACACACACACACACACACACACACACGCACACACGGCATACATACACAGACATATAAACATATGTAAATCTTTTCAAAATTAAAAAAAAAATATAACCATCGTGGAACTGTCTACCAGAGTTTAGTCAATAAGAGAAGACCAAGAATCACAACTAGTGGCCTTTGTCATAGAATAGGGGTTGCCAGGCTGAGGAGTCATGCAGGGCTGTCAATGAGCTTCAGAAGGTCTCCCCTAAAGTCATATGGGGTTTAATCAGATCACTAATCAGTCTGTTACATAAGTTTCTTCTTCATCCTAAGGGAATTTAACAACTTAGCTCTTCAGTAAGCAGAAATCAGAGTGAAGTTTGCTGTTGCAAACAAAAGGTAAAAATTAAATGCCTGCAGCTGAGTGATGGGCCCCAGAGCTCCTTAGTCCTCCTGGCTCAGGGACTGGCCTCACAGCACAGAGCGCCTTGTTTATACGACAGAGTCAGTGGGCTCCAAAGATGAGAACCTGCCACTCAGGAGGGGACCCATATCCGCGCAGGCTCTGCTCTTATTGTCTGTGTCTGCTGGGGTCCCACAAGGAAATAGATTATGACAAATGTGCTTGGAAATGCTGTCACCCTTTCTTCCCTTTGTCACCATCATCCCCCTAAAGCGGGGACAGTGGCTCTTATTTTATGATGAGTGAGTATCCCAAACAATGTCGCAGGGAGGAAAGGACAGCCCGGCTCTTTGGCTCCCTGTCTTGCTCACCTCATGGGAACTGGGCTGAGTCTATACACAGGCATCAGAGGACGGCCTTGGTGCTGGAGAGGACTCATCCCTCACAGACACCACCTTATGAAGATGCTCATAGGAGCAATACTGGTACAAACCAGGCCATACTTGGAAAAACAGCTAAAATAAATAATTAATTAATTAAAACAGGCTTCTTAAGTCTTTTATTTAGTCCAGGACCCCAGCCCTTGGGATGTGCCACCCACACTCAGGACTGTTCACCCATGCCTTCCGGACCCCCAGTTACTCCTCTCTTGAAAGGCACTCCCGGACACAACCAGAAGTGAGCTTCCTTAGTCCCCTAAGCATTTCCTAGCCAAATCAGCAAATCAGACTTCATTGCCATGTAATGTGAACCATTTTTTAAATTAATAGCTTTTATTTGTAACATAATTTTAGGTTTTTTAGAGAAATGAGGGTTCTCCTACACTCCGTCAAATCACCCACCCTGCATTCCACACATAGTGGCCTCTATTGTTAATAACTTGCATTCCTGTGGTAGAGTTTTTACAGCCAGTGAATTGATATGGATACATTATTAACTGAATCTAAAATTCACTGTTGGAATTGGGCATTCTGTGAGTTTTACTGGCACATTTCATTCATTCACCATTATGAAATGTTACAGAGGAATCTACTTCCCTAAAGATAGTCATCCTTTCACACAACTTCCTTCGTTTTATGTTCATTGACCATAATTTCAAAGGAAAAACTCACTCTAAAGCACTTTTCTCCTAGATCATTTTTGAGTCTGTTATCCACAAGAAAACTAAAACTTACCGGCTCCACAAACTCAAACTTCTTCTTCTCTTGAACCTCTTGGATTTTAAAGACATATTCTAATGAAGCTTCGTAAAAGTTCTGATGTTCTCGGCCAATCTGTGAATCTGCCTGAAA
This sequence comes from Lophiomys imhausi, assembly GCA_907164525.1. NCBI lineage: Eukaryota > Metazoa > Chordata > Mammalia > Rodentia > Muridae > Lophiomys > Lophiomys imhausi. Next base: position 3,660,319 of record CAJQZJ010004767.1, read on the forward strand.
CATGAAAACCCAGCAACATGACATGACCCAGGGGTTAAATACAGAGAGAGTCAAGATGGAGCAAACACCACAAATCCTCATTAAATACTAGCTTCTGCAGAGTTTTAATGTAGCTCTGTCTCCCTAGAGCTTATAGTGTGTGGAGCCAAGATAAATACCAACACACATACAGAGCCAAGCATCAAAGGGTAGGATACAACAAGCTAAAACACCTTCAAAAATGAAATGAAAAGGTTATAGTAAACAAAAAAAGCTTTATTAAAAATTACAGTAAAATTGAAGGGTCTCCAAAGAAGAATTCAAATGCATATGAAAATCTACATCCAGAGAAGGCACTAAATTCTGAGAGAAAATGGTAGAAATTGGCTGTCAACATGAGCAATTGACAGTGGATTAATCCAGCCTATGAAAGGGGACAAGGAAGTCTAAAAGGTGGGGAAGAGGAGCAAGAGAAGGTGATGGGATATATGAGTCGTTAGACAGAATGAATATGGTTTGAGGGGGGAGGTGACCAGCAATAGGGCAATAAGGGTTGGAGGAGGGCACTATGTGGGGTGGGCAGGACAAAGAATAATTATATACATGTGTGAGAAGGTCACACTGGAACCCACTTCTTTGCATGTTGAAAAATTAATAGAAAAGAAAAGAGAGAGAGAAGAGATTGGGGAGAAAGGCAAGGAAAGAAGAGAGGGAGGGAGGCAGGAAGTGTGGGCAGAAGTCATTGTAATGAAAGACATGAAGAGGAGACAGGAAAGTAAGGTCCAAAGATCTCAGATGCTTCACAGCAAATCTAGATTTTAACAAAAGAAGGAGTGTTTGAGAATATTAAGCAAGAAGGCAACACACCATTAGGGAAAATCTAGCATAGAAAATACATAAGCAGAGCTAAAACCAAACAAAAAGCTGAGCAACAGTTCCACTGTGAATCCTGTTCCCGCAACACCACGGGCGCCCCTCCTCTCTCTCTGCAGTCAGTGTGGGAGGGAGCCAAAGAGAAAGCATCCTTATTTTTCTGCCTTGTCTCTCCTTTTCGGTGCCATCTTCAGACACACCCTTGAAGGGTGGCTCTGGTTCTATACAAGCACACAGGACATTTTTCTTGCTCCAATCCGTTCTCCAGCAGCAGAGATTAATGAAAGCAGCTGAGGAGACTGGACTCTCCACAGCAGTGTCCACTGGCAGGTAACCTGGGGCCAGCCCACTGTTCTGGAGCCACTGACCAGGGTAATGTAGCCACGCAAAGGCTTGAGAAAAAAAGCATAGGAATGTGCAGCTTCAGCTCCTTGCCCTGGTCATAAGAAACGGGGTTTCACTTGAAGCCTCTCAAGATGATCACATACTTAGTACGTATTTGGCAACATAGTTATAAATAATCCAGTACTATAAGCAACTCACTTGGGGTTTGAAGTTGAGAATTCCAAAGTTTAAACTAACATATGTTGAAAATTAGGTAGATTTAAGCCAAAAGTTTTCTGGCTACGGAAAATCATTTAAGAACAATATAGTCCCCAATAGGAAGAAAAGTGAGATTCCAGATAATGTGCCACTTTTTCTTTTATCTTCACCTAGGAGAGTGAATTAAGGCTCTTGGGAAACAAAGTCTAATTTGTGGTATGTGCTGGTTTCTATGGTACCAACAGTCCCCGAATGACCACTTTCAAGCCACAGCCATTATCACTGAATGCAGGAGTTGGAAAGAAAAGCAACCACATTCTCTGCACAGTGAGCTGCAGGACACAACATCCTGTTTCTGATGCAACATTATATTGAAAGATTTTATTTCTTTAAAAGATGTCATCATGTACGGTGCTGCCTAGCACATAAGAAGAAAGCAGAAACCCAAGACCCCTTCAGAGTCCAAAGTGGCTGTTTTTAGGTTACAGACTGAGCAGAATACCAGGTACTGCAGGCCTGGCTGCTAGCTTTTGGAAGGGCTACTAACAAGACTGCCCGTGGTCAGCACTGGAAATGTACTTTAAGGGGATTCCCATAGTAACCACCTGGCATAACTGAAAATATCCTAATGAGGCAACTGTATCCCTCAATCCAACCATCAGGCTTTTGAAACAATGCACCCAACAAATGGGAATGTCCCAGGAATCTCATACTGGGAAAAGAAAAGGCCTGGCAGCCTATCTCCAGTCAGGAGAACCTGTCCCCTTCCCCCTCTCCTGGCCAGGAATGCTTAGACAAGCATACCCCTAGCCTTATATTTAAATTTTAATCTCATTTCAGTACCAAAGATGGACCTGGTGGGGTTGTCCACTGGATCTTATTGTCTCTTTTCCCAATGTGCCCAGACTAAGTAAATCTGTCTTTTTTTTTTACTCATAATTGGGCTGTTTTCATTGGCTTCTTGAGGACAGGTGACTGAATTTCGTTTCCTGTGGTACAGATTGTGACTCAAAGTGTAATAATACTCTCATTAGCCTTTACAAATGGCAAGGTGCCCAAACTGTACCTGAACCATGCTCGAAACCAATATGGCTTATGGGGGATATTTCCTTTCCTTCTAGGAGTGATGTGGGAAGATGGTCATGTGATCACCCTCCAGTGAAAATATCTGGGGTCTGCATGTTGCCTGGGAAAGACGCCATTTCAAATGTGCACTCCTCGTAACTGTGGCTGAAGGAATGCAGCACGTCCTGTGCTCCTCCGCTGAGTGAAGGCCTCTGCACCTGGCTTCCTTCAGACTTGGCTCTTCTTTCCACTCATTTTCTCTCTGTCTTAGCACTAGATGAATCACAGCCACAAATATGTAGTGTCTGTGAGCTTTCCCACACAATTGCCATCCTAGTGGTAGAGTCTAGGAGACCCCTGACATAAGAGTCTGATGTCATTTCTTTGTAGATTTGGCCGCTGTGTGCACTGCCCTTCAAGGGAGACTGAGGAGACTAGAACAAAGATAATTATTTCTGCCCACTTTTAGTTTTAGATGCTTTTGCATGTTACTATACCACAGAAATTCAACAAAGCAAAGGCTCTCTGAAAGAAAGGTCACCAGAGGGAACCATACTTAAAGACCATGACAGTTTCAGTTTGTCTCAGTACAATATGGAGAAGAGCATTTTTAGCTTCAGATGAACTCCCTTAGACTAGTGGCTGACTAGAAAATATTTAAGTCAGGACTAGTGACTCACACCCATAATTCCAGCACTCGGGGAGGAGGATTCAAAGCCAAGGCAGAAGGCCTACAGAGTGGGGCTCTGCGTCAACAAACATAAAAAACAAAAACAAAATTTGTTTATAATCCTAGCAACAGGTGTTGTCTAGTTCTTACAGCTAAGTGAAACAATATGGTTCGGCTTCCAACTGGGACAGTCTTAAAACCAACAGTGGAAACTAGTGATGGCAATGTCTGAGCAGCAGGTGTGCTCTGTTGCTTACATGGCAGAAGGAACTACAGCAAAGAAACAGATGAGTTCCGTAAGGGAGCAGCATGGTTCAGCAGCCACTTCAAATCCTCTTTAACACTGATAAGCTGTCTCGCTGCGAAAGAGGGACATGCCTGCCTCGGAATAATTGCTGAAGCACACCCCCTCCAGGAGAAAATATCTGTGGTGGACTCAGAAAAAATGGGGAAGTTTATAGAGTTGGTGAAGGTAAAGGAGAAGAGCTAGACTGGGAAAAAACAAACAAACAAACAAGGAAATTACAGCTGGGTGTGGTACATGCCTGCACCCCCCATCTGGCTAAGACAGAATTGTTGAGAATATGAAGCCCTACCTGGGCTACACAGCACATTTTGTCAGGAATATGGAGCAAGAACCTGCTGAGAAGGAAGGGAGAGACAGAGAATCAGAAAGAATGAGAATAAGAAATCATGTTTAAAAGAAAGAGGGGGAGGGGAGGACAAAAAAAATCACTCCACAATACACTTGTCTTTGCTAACAACAGATTTTTCTTATACTGAAAACATCTTATTGTTTGCATTATTTGGTACATGAGACACGAAAACAATATTATAGTTTACAAGTCTTCTTTGATCACTTCCCTCTTGTATCCTTAGCTACTTTTCATTGATTTGCAAATGTTTCTTATATATGAGAGGTAGAAACCCCTGTGTTATGTTGTATAAACTCCCTAATACTTTGTCCCTTAATTTGGTTTAATATCTTTCAAAATCAAATATTTTCACGTACTCCTGATCTTCTGCTTATTCTTTTCCCTGGGAAGGAATAACTCATTCACATATCAAGTATTATTTTTTTATTCCCATCAAAGTAAAGCCTGTAGTCTTGATGGGTTTGGCTTTAATTCTCTCATGACTCACTCCAAAGGCCATCTTAGTTGGTGGCTTTGGGCTCTGTCAACACACACTGGTCTATTCATGCACTACTAGCCCATAATTTTCCAAGGAAATGTATAAGGAGGCAGCTGTGCAGATGAGAAGGCAGCGGGGTCATCTTGAGAGCATGTTAATAATCCAGATACTGCCCTGGAAAGAAGTGCATGATGCCTAATGCCTCATCACAGAACTAAATACAGGGTGGTGACTTCAGTCTACAACAGGTGTGACTCCTGGAGGGACAACAGGAAAGACTCCAAGCCACACTGTCTCTACTCCACACCACACGTCCTTAAGGAGCAAATTTGATCCAACTTCAGTCATGCTGTGTTAATGGTAATGTTTCCTGATGGCTCTTGTTTGCATACTGGAAGTGATTCTACTGGATGTCATTACTGACACGGTCCTCCCTTCCGATCTCCAGTTAGATACAGAACCCCAACAAGCATCTGGCTATTCTCAAGCCTAAGGCACTGGGGGCCACTAGCAAGGGCAGTACTAATACCAAGCTAAGTTGTTGGGGAGACTAGAAACATCCTGCAAAGGATTTGAAATTGAGGAACAGTTACTGCTTCCTGGAGAGAAAGTAGGTACCATCTCACTAAGCATGGTCCTTATGTGTGAAGATGCTGAACTTTCAGGCTATGCTCCCTGTAGGTCCTTGCTATGGTCACTGGTGACAATCAGCAGAGGCTTTCTGCCATATGACTACATCTATCATCCCTACTGTATGTTTATTCTAGTGCAGTGGACAGGAGAAATGTGGGGCTTGAAATATTTGGAATACACACACAATCCTAAATTATAGCATGTAGTGCCAGGTCTTCATAATGTTAGATATGGCCAAGAAATTTAAGAGAGAGCCACTTCTGCTTAATGTCAGGTGGTCTTCCATTTTACTTCAGCCACAAGCTTCCCACAAGTGCACAGCCATATAATAAATTATGTTTTCACTATAGTGTGCTAACAGTAGAAAGCAGAGAGTTAATTAAACTCCTATAAAAATTCAAGTAAAACAAACTTTCTAATATTAACCATCTTTTAAAAATTATTATTATTTTCATTTTTAATTTTCTGTGTTTTATATGTGTGCCTGCATGAATTTATATCCACCATGTGCATGCAGTGCCCACAAAAGCCAGGAGAGGGTGTCAGATCCCTCAACTAGAGTTCCATGGAATTGTGAGCTGCCTGATATGGGTGGTGGGAACTGAATCCAGGTCCTCAGCAAGGAACATCTTAACTGCTGAGCCAGCTCACCAGGCCCTAATCGGATTGAAATGAAGACACTGGATGTCCTTAGAGAGAATGTGAGCACGGGAGAGCAAAAGGCTTTCCTAGTCCTTTTATAATGATGTACTAACTGTGTAAGCCTCTAAGTGTCAAGCATACATTCTGGCTAGACATAGAAGAATATGAATTAGGAGAAGGAGAGAAGGGAGCAGAGTACCAGGTTGAACTTGAAAGCAGTTCAGAAAGGGAGGCAGCTCTCCAGGGAGAAGACCCAGATGACATGTCGGAGAAGGTTCTCCCCTACACAGAGATGGGACAAAGGGGATATAGTAGATAGCCACAGAAGCAGACTCTGATGTCCTGAGCAGGTGACAGGACACTCTACTACACACGTGCTTGAGGTGTCAAGATTGTGCCTCACAGTTTTATGGCCCTAAGATGCCAATGATAGTGGAATTTGTTTTTCCTTTTTTGTTTGCTTTGTTTTCTTTTTCTTTTTTTTTTTCCTTTTTCTCAAACTCCTTCTTTCTAAAACTGGTACTGCACAGCTCCATCCTTTCAGGGCTGCTGTTGGCTGTGCTATCTAGCTACAGTTACTACATGACCAATGGCGAGAACGAAATCTAGCATGTTTCAGAACAAGGGAAGATGGAGATTGCCAGCAGGTATATGGTAGTAGACATCTCAGAAAGAATTGATGTAAAGTCATTGAGATTTCAGGTCATGCGGCTGTCTGTCCTTTCCATTGCTGGAGCAAAGCCTTAAAAAGCAATGTCACCAACATTTCAATTTTAACTTAAAGACTGCAGTATGAACTGGATCGATCCTGTCTCTTTAAAATATATCCAAGAAGAAAAGGAAAGAAAATGGTGTTTCAAGCTTTCTTGTAGTTGAAGGAAATCCTTATCTTATACACAGATTCATCAGTACTAACCGCCAGACAGCATAAAGTTGCCCAATCATGTGATTCATCACTACTATCATGGAAGAAGAAGTGATAGATGCGGGAGATCCTCCCAGGCTGGGCAGTTTGACTTCCCATTACTCAATGCTCATACTTACCTCTTGCAAATGAGACTCCTTTTTCTTTGCCGACAAATTCAAATGTTTGTCCAGAATAGAATAGTATTTTTCACTCTCTTTGTCAAACTTCTTCTTTCCATCCTAGGGAACAGCAATTCAAAGAGAAAAGATTCAGATCAGAGCGTCAGGGAGCCGCCTTCTTCTCCATTCTCACAAGAGTCCAGTCTAGTGAGGTCAGAACCAATCAAAACCTTAATAGACAATGAAGAAGGAGGAAGGATGTGAAGCACGCCATTAAGTCCACATTCTGCTCTCAAAGAGGGCTCCCATCCCTTGGGAAGAAAAATGACTATAAGGCACATCTCCTTTGGATACCAGGAACTTCCTGTGGAGAAAGAAAGTCTGGCCACAGCAGAAAAGTCACAAATGTCTGTAATCCATTCCCAGAAGGACACTGTCTACAATGTGTCTGCAATGTGACCAAAATTGTCTAATTTTTAAAAGATGTTTTTGGAAATTCAGATCAGTTAACACATAAACAATTTAGAAAAATCACTCACAAAATTCTTCACAAAGTCATTCTAATCCCCAGCCAGGAAAAGACATCTATCTCTCTGTTTCCCCTTTCTTCAGCCCTCTCCTTTCCCCTTTCCTCCCTTTGTTTCTCTTTGTTTTCTTTTCCTTTTCTTTCCATCCATCCACTCGTCCGTTTCAGCCTGGAACTTGCTATGAAAACTAGTCTGGCCTTGAACAACTGATAGCAATTTCCCGTTGCCAACATGAGTGCGGCTGACTGGCCACCACTGAGCAAGTTAGAGATCAGTGGTCAGTGAATGAATTCACCTTCAGACCAGACTAGATAGAAGAATTTCCTCAGGGCAGTTCAGAGACCCCTCGGGCGATGACAGGAGTGCCACCTGCAGGCAAGTCCTGTACTGCAAACAACTTATTTTTACGGGGGGAAAAATACGCTTGGATTTTGACAGCTACAAACAATTAAATAAAATTTAACGTCAAGCAAATAAAAGATTAATAATATCCATATCAAGATCCTGGATGTAACTCTAATAGCTGTGATTTCTTATTCCTAAAACTTTTTTTTTCTTTTTCTTTTCTTTCCTTCTTGGTGGTGGTGGACCCTGTGAACAGGCTCACCAGCCATGAAGAAAGTGAGGAACTCTGCTTCCACGGAAGTGCGAATGGTGGGAAGAGTGAAGGGAGCAGGCACATCTGGGCTCATCTGCACGAACCCCAGAACCTGTACACACAGGGAAGTCGGGTCCACTTGCGAGTTCACATAAAACAATTCCTCGTACAAACTGCCTTGGCCCTTTCAATGTTTTTCAAGGGGCAGCCTTGGCCACGTAAATGAGAGACAAGGGTTTCACAGTCGGTTTAAATGCCTATCTCTGTTCACCTGGAGTGTACTGGCTGTTTTTTGTGTCAAGTTGACACAAGCTAGAATGGTCAGGGGCCTCCGCTGAAGAATTGCCTCCATGAGATTCAGCTGTCAGGCATTTTCTCAATTAGTGATCAATGAGGGAGGCCCCGGCCCAAGGTGGGTGGTACCATCCCTGGGTTCTACAAGGAGGCAGGTTGAGCAACCCATGGGAAGCAGGCAGGGAAGCAGCACCCCTGCACAGGCTCTGCATCAGCTCCCACCTCCAGGGTCCTGCTGTCTAGTTCCTGTCCTTGACTTCTTTCAGCAGTGTAGAAGTGTAAGCCAAATCCCTTCCTCCCCAACTTGCTTTTTGGTCACAGTGTTTCCTCGCAGCAATAGAAACCCTAAGACGCGCAGAGTTGGTGTTCTGTGGAACGCAGAGGTTCTGTAGTGAGTGGGCACCAGACATTGCATCAGCATGTGCATAAAGTAATAGAGGAAGTAAGGAGCTGCTTGACTGCGCATGGCTCCAGACCTGTCTCCATGCACAGAATTCGCAAATGAGCAGGTAGGTTGAGATGCATGGAAGGAGTAAGTACGGATCTGCTTAGACGCTTCCATGCCTGAGCTGAGCTTTAGAACACTTTGAAGACCTCAGATACAAACTAAATATCTGTACAGTGCACTATTACTTCTGCAAGGAGGGGTGAGGTTGAAACTAGTCGGGGTGGTGGTGCAAACCTGTCATCCCAGCAAATGGCCAGCCTGAGCTATAAGGCAAGAACCTGTCTCAACAAAACAAAACAAACAACACCATCTCTACAGATATTTACTAACTCAGGAGAATGGATAGTGTTTCCATAGAAACACAGGGGAAAATTAATAGTATTTTCATTGGAAAAAGGATGATGAAGCTACATAACACAGAATATGAAAAAGACACCCCTCTAAAGACTAGACAAGTCCAAGGTTCTGGGAGGTAAGAGTTTGCTAAGGTCGCAGTCCACACCTCTACTCCTGGAATGAATTCCTAGCTGGGTGTGTCCCCTCCTGTCCTCTTGGTGGCTATTATTCTCTAGTCTGCCATTTCATGCCTGTAACTTTCCTGTTTACCCTATTCTCTTTACTGTGCCCCCTTGTCAGTGTGCCCTCACCCTGGCTGCTGTTTGGGCTCCCTATTCTAGCTCAGCTATTTCTCTTTCATTTGAGATGTTTTCAAGTCGGGCCTATGTTCATCCAGCTCAGTCTTAAGCTACTTATGGTCTATAAATGTTGACTTCTGGTGTCATGCTCAATGTTCTGGTGGGGAAGCAGTTCACATCCACACCCATCCATCGGCCTCAAAATTGAGGGAAAGTGAGTGTGAAAGTTCCTGGAAGCACAGCACCTTCTATGAATGGTTCTGCAAGGCTCATTAATGGATTACAATGATTGATGATCCTAGAGAGGTTGGAATATTGCAAGTCCAGAGCCCAATTACCTTGGCCTTTAGTCCACTTAATAGCCATTTGCCATACTCCTCTGTCTGTGAACTTTGTAGAATTAATTAATTAAATTACGTTGGGTGCCATTTGTAGAAGTAAATAATTATTTCTTAGTATTTATATTATATTTAATTGGTCAGTGGTGTTAATCCCCAACCCACCATTATAAATGAGCACACAGACACCACATGGATTTTTAAAAATATTTATTACTTCAGGTTACATCTCCATCACAGTGCCCTCTTTCCACCCCTGCCAGTCCCGCCCTCCCACCCTCTACCCCCTATCCCTTCCATCCCACTCCTCCAAAGTGGAGTATTCCTCATAACAGTCCCCTGCCCTAGTTCAGCAGTCATATGAGGGCCAAGAGCCTCCTGATACACCGGGGGCCTACAAGGCAGCACCACTAGGGAAAAGTGTCTCATTGGCAGGTAACAAAGTCTATGTTCCTGTTCCCATTGGTGCATTAGTTGTAGTATAGTTATCCTGTACTATACGGATAAAATCTGATTATAAGTGAATAGATGCCATGTGCATCCTTCTGAGTCTGGGTTAGCTCACTCAGGATGAGCTTCTCTAGGTCCACCACATGGATTTTTAACAAGACTTGGCCTGAATTGAGCAATCTAAGCTATCTCTTGATTTTATTTCTGGATAAAGCCCCATATAATATACATACATCCCCTGGGCTGTTTTTCTCCACGCTATGCCGATATTCCAGGTCATATGGAATGAGGTTCTTTTCTCTAATGCATGGCATGTGTCTTCCTTGCTGCTCTTTGTTTCTTTTCCTCTTGGAGGCTCCTTCTACCCATAAACCTCTCTGCTTCAGAAGCCCAAGCACCTTAGTCCTGCTTACTCTGTCTTTGCCCAATCTCAGGTCTCAATATTTATTCAACCAATCAGAGACAATGTAAGTAAACACAGCAAGCAGGACCAATTAATTAACATTTAGAATCCATAACATCACCCCGTCAGAACTATCTTTGTGATCATTAGGTAAATATTTTGGAATGAATAGGCACACACATAGCCTCCACCAAACAGAAGGCTAAAAATACCATCAAATAGTATCTGAAGCCTATAAGAAAGATTTTCTCCTTGTACCTTAACCCACCAACTTGCTGTTTCTACCATTTAAAGTGCCTTAATTTATGGCTCTCTTTGATCTGCTACTACAAAAACTTCATTAAGCTATTACTATGTTGAAAACTGAAATTTTCAGTCACTTCAGTCATGGTTTCTCAGCCATGGTCACTAATATTTGGCTCCAGAATAAACTTTCATATCCCTTATTGGGGAGAGTTCTGCTTTCACACTGGATTGAAGGAACAGCAGATATTTAATGACCAAATGAAACTTATTTTGTTCCAGTGCACACAGATCTTCTAACTATTCAAGCAACTGGTGCACGAGACCCAGGAAGCCATTCTCGAAATGATCCGTAACTGTGTAACTCAGCTACAGAGACAGCGTACATCTATGTGCGAGCAGCTGCACCAGAGGCCTGTACATCAGGCTGTGCTGACTCCTTCCTTCTGCGAGACAAAGGGCCTTAGAGTCCCATGCTGGGCCCTGAAGAGGAAGGAACTGGGTTCCGTCCGGAAGAGGGTGCAGCTGTTGGAAGGACACTTGCATCTTTGTTTCCACTTAGTGTCTGGTGACATTTTGGGAAATGTTAGTTTGATGCCAATACATCAGCATATCAGGCAACACAAAAAGCAATCCTAGAGCTACTTTTTAAATTCTTATTCAAACCCTGGCCAAGAGCTGAGATAAAAGACTGGACCACATAAAGGAGGCTATAGTGTGGGAAGGGAGTTCCAGAAAACTAGAAAATAGTAGCACTGTTCCTTGCAATTCACATCACCCTACAAGCTCTGACTCAGCACTCCTGTAAGGCAGGTCTTATTAGTTGTGGCGAAGGAGGAATTTTCTTTGAGATCAGTACTGTAGAGGGAAGGAACGTTGACTCATGAATCTTTATATGTACATGATCATGGTCCTCTTAGAATTATGACAAGATTTAAAACAAAACCAAAAAAACTACCTATTATCTTGACACTTTCCTGAAAGCCACTTTGTATGAGGTTACCATTTAAAATGAAGCCAGCTAAAATGATGACTTCACGGACAGAGTGGCGGTGGTGGGAGGGGCTATTGGATAAGACATACAGACATATATGGAGTACTACATGAGGTGGACTGTGTTTAGCCTCTTGACTGGGGCAGATAACCTGTGTATGGAAACCCACAAGAGATGGACACAGAGATCAAAGAAATATACATTGTATGTAAAATAGTCCAAAGTGTCAATTCACTCGTGTGTCCACACAGTAGCTAGAATGGCAACCTTAGCAGGAGTGACAATCTGCTTCTTTCTTAAAGCACAGAACATGCATGGGCGGTACAGAGATCCTTAATCACTGGGTCACTGTGGCTGGGCCACACCTTCACTTCACATTCTGAGCCCAGTGGTGGGAGAGCCGTGACAACTCAAACTCCAAGTCCCAACAACAATCAGAATGATTATTTATTACAAAATAATCTAATAGTTATAAAATATTAGGCATGCCATGTATATAAAAAGAGATTAGAACACACCACTGTTAAAACAAGACTAACTCAAAGTCTTCTGCTGGGTATAGGAGGATACTGGAAAGAACAGTGTGGTAATTTGAATGAGAAGGGACCTCATAGACTCTTATACTTAATACCTGGTCCCCAGTTGATTGAACTGTTTGGGAAGGGTTAGGAGGTATGGGCTTGTAGGAGGAGGTGTGTCAATGCGGCAAGCTTTGAAGTTTCAAAAGATTCCCAGTGTTTCTCTCTCTCTGCATCTGACTTACAGATCAGGATGTGAGTTCTCATCTGGGTCTGCTGCCACACTTTCCACCAAGAGGGTCATGGACTTACCCTCTGAAACTGAAACCCCAATAAACTCTTTCTTCTATAGCTTGCCTTGGTCATGGTATCTTATCGCAGCAATAGAAAAGCAATTAAGACAAACAGACCCCACTACATTTAGATAATTCAAATACCATTTTTTGAAATGACACCTAATCATTTTTTTCTCATTTGTACAGTTAGGTAAGGAGAGAGTTTGAGACACAGTCTCATACTGAATCCCAGGCTGGCCCAGCACTTGCTACATATCCTAGGTAACAATAGTCCTTCCCCAGCCTCCAGAGTTATCTATCATCCTGGTCACATTATTTTGTATAGAAGACTATTACAAAAACCTACTTACATAGCAGTATTGGCAACCTTTAATCTACAGTGCAAAATGAAGGAAGTGAATAAATATTTTAAATTTTATTTCAAGGTCTGTAAAGAATCATGTTTGTGTTTCGATAGGAATGGCATTGAATCTATATATTGCTTTTGGTAGGATGGCCATTTTTATTATGTTGATCCTACCTATCCATGAGCTTGGGAGATCTTTCTATCTTATGATGTCCTCTTCAGTTTCTTTCTTCAAGGACTTGAAGTTCTTGTCCTACAGGTCTTTCACTTGCTTGGTTAGAGCTACCCCAGGTATTTTATATTGTTTGTGGCTATTGTAAAGGGTGGTGTTTCCCTAATTTCTTTCTTGGCCCTTTTATCTTTTGAATAAAAAAGGGCTACCAATTTTTTTGAATTAATTTTGTATCTAGTCACCTTGCTGAAGGTGTTTATGAGTTGTAGGAGTTCTCTGGTGGAATTTTTGGGGTCACTTGTGTATACTATCATATCATCTGCAAATGGGAATAATTTGACTTCTTCCTTTCTGATTTGTATCCCCTTGATCTCCTTTAGTTGTCTTATTGCTCTGGCTAGGACTTCAAGTACTATGTTGAAGAGATATGGGGCTTGAAATAGCTTTACCTCAAGACCCAGCCATACTACTCCTGGCTATACATCCAAATGATTCCTCATCAAACCACAAGGACATCTCAACTACGTTCATAGCAGCTTTATTTGTAATAGCTAGAAACTAAAAACAACACAGATGTACCTCAACTGACAACTGGATAAAAAAAAAGCTATGGTGCATTTACACGATGGAATACTACTCAGCCATCAGAAACAAGGAAATCATGCAATTTGCTGTCAAATGGATGGAACTAGAAAAGTCCATCCTGAGTGAGCTAACCCAGACCCAAAAAGATGCACATGACATCTATTCACTTATAAGTGGGTTTTAGCCATGTACTACAGCCAACAGACTGAAAGAACAGGAACATATAGGAACATAGACTTTCTTATCTGTTAGTGGGACACTTTGCCCTAATGGAGCTGCCATGTTGGCCCCCAGTGCAAGAGGAATCTCTTAGCCCTCATATGACTGCTGAACTGAAGGGGGTTGATATGTAGGGCACCCCACACCAGAGTAGGATAGGTGGGAGAAAGGAGAGAGGGTAGGAGAAGGGGGAGAGGATGGGAGGGTGCGCCCAGGAGGGGTAGGGAGGGGATTGTGATGGAGAAGTAATAAATAAACTTGAAGTAATAAATAAACATAAAAAATTTATTTTACAAATGGGATGTATATTTAGGATTGATTCTTAAGATTATCTCAATGTTGCAATTGCCACTAAGGCCACAACTAACTAATGCCATCACTTCAATGTGGCCATTGTCTACATACCCAGAGCTACATGCTTGGAGACATCAACTTCGTGCTGCTGATGGTGGTGTGAAGATTGTCAGCAGGAAGTTCTACTTCCAAATACAGGGGTCTTGCTTTTTTTGTTTGTTTGTTTTTTTATTTAGCTTTTATTTTATGTGTGTGGATGTTTTGTCTGCATGAATGTCTGTACACCACATGCATGCCTGGTTTCCATGGAGAACAAAAGAGCTAGATCCTCTTGAACTTTACAGAAGGTTATGAGGTATCATGGTGGGTGCTGGGAACTGAACCTGGGACCTCTGCAAGAGCAACAAGCTGGCATCCTGCTCTTGAGTACACTTTTTATAACTCATTGAGTCTTTTTCCCCCACTTCTATGTTTGTGTGGTATCCAGTATATGTATACATACCATGCCTGGAGGCCAGGGATTGACTTTGAGTGATTTTTATTTATCCAAGCAGGGTCTCTCACTTCAGCCCCAGCTCATCAACATATCTAGTCTGGCCAGTCAGTCAGCTTGCTCTGAGGATCCCCACTCTCTACCTTCCCAGTGCTGGAATTACTGTGGGTTCTTGTGCCCACCTAAACCATTTGCATGGTTTTTACAGCTCTGAGCTCTGCTACTCGCACTGACATGGCAAGCATGTAGCCAGTGCACTGGGTATCTCCTCACCAAATTTTGGTCCCTTTACCATGTTATATCTGGTACCTGTACCCAAAGGTGACCAAGACTATGAGAATTGAGAAGGAACAAATCTTTAGAGTAGGTGAAAAACAATTTGCCTATCCTAAAAGGGAAGCATGCCAAACTCTCACTTTGTGAGCTGAAATTATCAGAGTCATCAGATAATTTCAGGCCAGGTGTCACTAGGAGCTCTGCGGGTGATGAACGTAGAGCCTGTGTGGCCCCAAAGTCGGGCTATTTGCGCGCGCGCGCGCGCACACACACACACACACACACACACACACACACACACACACACACTGCAGCAAATAAACCAAAGAAGCTCCAGAAGAATGTGGGGTGATGGTGGGTCAGAGAAAGAATGAGGGAGAGGTACAAAGAGGAGGGAAGAGAAAGAACAAAAGGAGAGGGAGGAAGAAAAGGGATGAGAAGCAGGGAAGGCCATGGGGCAAGAAGCTCTGCAGTTTCAGGTCTTCAGGCTCAGAGTGCTTCTGAACGGGGAGGGGTGTAGATTTCCCATGTCTGCTTGGTCTGCGTGGGCCAGGCGTCTGGAAGGGGACAATGTGAATGCTTATGATCTGATGGGATCTGACATAACATTATAAATAAAACTATGGTTGTGTAACTCTACATTCCAGACAGGATATTTGGAAAATAACTCTGGGTGACTTAGTTCTGAGATGTCCTAATTAAAGTCACCCAAACCTTTTTCCACCCTAAGCATTAAAATTTCCTTTTGCTTGACAGACCACTGAAATGGATAAACCTGAAGCAATAAAGTAGTCTGACAAATCTTAACTAGTTTGCTTGGGACAGGAACGGTTTGTGATTAGAACTCAGGAAGGTATTCTCCTCTAGTCCAAAGGGATGGGAGATAGCAGGTAGAAGTTACATTTTGTATTGTATTAATTCTAAAGCTGATTTATATAAAATCTCCTAGAAATAGTGATTGGGGGAAAGTTCCTGCTAAAGCTTTGTTTGTGTTTGTGTGTTTTATGTGTATGTGAGTGTGTGTGTGCATGTGTACATGTGGTGTGTGTGTGTGTGTGTGTGTGTGTGTGTGTGTGTGTGATGCAGGCCTTAGGCATCAAAAGAGAGGGAAATGGATGTGAAACCCAGAAGGATAGCCAGCACAAGGGTTCATGATCAAAGTAGCCACAGCAGTAGGAGGAAGTAGCCAGGTGCTCAGACAATACAATACATCTCCATTCACACCTTAGGAAGCCATTATACCTTGGTGAGCAGCAAGGGAGGGAACTCAAGCATCTAATTCCTTCTATTAATCAACCTTTTTCTTTGGTGTCAGGAAGCCTACTGCAGTTCATATGGTCACAAGTCCCTCTAGCAGCTAGGGAGAACCCATGGCGACAGTGTGGTGGTGCTCTGTCAGAAGTCTAAAGGATAAGAGGGGCTAGTGAATGTTAAGTCTCTCACCCAAAGTTCAGAAAAGGGATACTTGGAAGGGACAAGAGGAGAGATCTTGAGACCGGGGCTCCTCAGAGAGCCAGACCCAAAGGATAAAGTGGGCCCAGCATAAGGTCTTTGCTGGATATTATCCCTACGACTTCACGAGAAGGTGAAGGGTGCCCTTCAAGTGACCTGCAAGCTCATTTACAACCTTCTCTTAAGTCAGTCTGTACTTTCCTGTCACAGGTCACTCAGAAATATTTATAGGTAGAAAACAGTGTAGTATAAGGATTCCCACCTAACAAGTGGGACTGTGAGGTCCCCAGAAATGGACTATGTTCAGCAGGGTGCTGCAGCTCCCCTAAAATGGAATGGCAACAAGAATAGTGGAGCTGCTTAGTTTCAATATTTAAAGGAAATGAGACAGAGACAAAGACAGAGCACACTGAAGTTCTGGGTACTGTCTGCTCCTGAGTGCCTGATCACATACTCAATCTCCACTCCTTTAAAGTGGCTTTATCAAAACCTCTTTTGATGACCCCCCCCCCTTTTCATAGTAACACAGCCTCTGAATTGTAGGAGGTCACACAGGTACCAAGAATAGAGAACACAGTTCCCAACCCCGTAGGAAGATGTGTGAGACTGAGACCAACACTGGGAGCAACTTCTAGAAACTTCCTAAAACACCTTCCATCCTTCAGTGCTACAGGGAGAGGACATGGTCCCAACTTGGATTGTAAAATGTCCTTTCCTAGCTCTGATTTTCTTTCATTGACTGTATTTTTTAATTTAAAAAAATTGTGTGTGTGTGTGTGTGTGTGTGTGTGTGTGTGTGTGTGTGTACACGCACAGGTAGCCACAGAGGTCAGACAGGGTTGTCCGATCCCTTAGAGCTGGAGTTACGGGGCATTTATAACCCACCTGATGAGGACAGTGGATTCCAAAGTCCCATACTCAGAGCCGTGAACATCCTTAACTGCTGAGCCATCTAACCAGATCTCTCCACTGACTTTTGATATAAAAATATATAGGGTTTTTTTTTAAAGGAGGTTCACATAAAGATGAAATACTAAAATTTGAGAATTTTCTTAAAAAGAAAAAAAAAGGAAAACATGGGAAAAGCTTTAGAAGTTTGTAACGCAGAACCCTGTGAGCCCAGGAGCCCAGATGCAGTGCTGGGGTGTGGCTGCGGTAGGCAGGGCACTTGGTGAGCATGCAGGAAGGAAGTCCTAGGTTCAATCTCTAACACAACACAAACCAGCATGGTAACAGAAGCTCTAACCCAGGCACTCCGGAGGTGCAGGCTGCACGATCATCCTCAGCTATACAGGGAATTCAAGGCCAACCAAGGGTGCATGAGACCTGTCTCAAAAACAGAACAGCAGCGATCCTTTTCTCCTTCCTTCTTCCCTTTCTCACTCTTCCCTCAACACCCCACCCCTCCTAAAGCCGACAAGACAATCTCTCACCTCACTGGAAGTGAGGAAGTGTGAAGTGTGAGAATTATCTGCTACTGCACCCCAGCTCCAGATACCTCAGCTGCTTTGTCTTCCTTTGGGTCCTCCCTTTTGGTCACAGATTCCAAGGACAAAGCCCTGATCCTGAATCTACACACCAGCTGGGTGGGGTGGGGGTGGGGGGCAATAAAAGATTCAAGGGAGAAAAGGAGGCACAGTGACTACTGAAGGTAAAGATCAAAACAACACTACAGAGCAGAGTCCTCACTCTCAAAACATATGATATAAAAGAGAAGAAAAATAAAACCCCAAAACAATTTTCACTCCTGCCATGCATTTGCAAAAACTAGCAAAGAAACAGAAGGTGTCTGCTGGATTGGGAACTGTGGCTTACTGCACAGATAGGCACAGGGAGGCTGTTGTTTGTCATGAAATCTTTAGAAAATGGTTTTAGCAGATCATGTTTGGGACTTCAAACAACTAAGTGGTCAAAACAAGCAACACAGGAGCGAGGCAGAATAAACATTTCCTTCAACTGTGGGTGCCACTTGATTTCAGTAAAACGAGATTGTTGAGTTGGGACTTTAGCAATTATAATTAGCAGACATAACTCTAAAAAGCTTAATTCTATGGACAAAAAGGATCAAAATTAATTATTAATTTATAATTCTTTTTTTCCAACTGTCAATGCACCAATCAATACAAATCTACCTTTAGGTTTGGCAATTTTCACACATTTAAATTAACTGTCAGAGAATTTTCATTTCCATAAGAAATGAGTCTGCTTAAAGGAAATACAATTTTATATTAAAATAACACTTGAAACCTCTCCTCCTGTTAATCACATTGAATATGCTAATGACTTGCCATTTTTGTCAACTGCTTACAATTTTTAAGGTTTTTTTTCTCACCTTAATTTTCACTGAGAGCCATTTGGACATTTGCTGTGGCTACATAAGAGGGGTCTGGCAATGGGGCTTAAAGATGCTGGCAGCCAAATTTTATGACCTGAGTTCGATCCCAGGACCCATATGGTAGAAGGAGAAAACTCACAAGCTGTCTGGTCTCCACATGCATGGCATACTGTATCATCTCAAAAAAATTAAAAAATAATTTTAAAAAATTAGTGGGAATTTTTACCCAACTTAATCCATTCTTTGTATTAACAATCCCTGATAGTTTAACATTTTCATTTTATTTTCTAATAGTCATTTCATTCTAATTAATGCACAAATACAAATATCACAAAACCCAAAGTAAAGGGTAATACCATGCTTTATCTATCTAATCTAAATATTTCTCTCTGTATCATGAAATCCAACTTTATCTCCAGACTAGGAACATCCAACTGAAACCAAATTATATAAAACATATATAAAACTAATGCAATTTCCCAAAGACACATACAAATGCACACACACCACATACATGAGTACAAATTCTCAATCATGTAGTCTCACACACATACACGTGCACACACATAAGCACACACACATACACACATGCATATGCATATGTACATGTACACATGTACATACGCATATCCACACACTCCTAAATATATCTCCAAAATGTAGATTAAATAGGTTAAGGATTCCCATGTATCATATACTGCTCCATCAGCTCCCGATGGAAATGTTATTATGCACACACTCCTGGCATTCTGAAGAACATACAATGGGCTCTGGAGCAAAAGCCTGGGTAGAGGAAACAACTTACAAATTCGTTTAGCTGCACACAAAACAGAAATGTCACATGGTGGCCACATGTTCTCCATCTCCACAGAGGGAAACAGAAGGGAAATGGCCACAGGAGAGATATTTATGTTAGTCATCAGGAAGGCCTGTTAAACCACTTCAGCATACCAGATTACGCTGGACAAGAGCTAATTAACAGAAGCAATCGGGGAATCGTCTTCCTGTTAGTCATGCTGCCTGTGGAAGCCCAGTCTATTTTAAAGGGCAGACAGCAATTAACAGCTAATGCATTTAGGACTGATGGTAACTGATGAGCCTGACATCTTCCTTTGAGACTTGTCTAGAACCATCCATAGGATTTTCATCATGAAAGCTACGTTCTTCTTTATTTAATTCTAAGCAGACATTGTACATAATCAGTTCCAGTTGTATTTGCAAGGATGGCTTCCTTCTGATAATATTTTGTAAGCAAAAGCCTAAAACACCAAATATTATGGCAAGCCTTGGAGACGAGAGTACAACGCCCCTTCTCAGAATGCGTCAGTATTATGCAACTGATCGATGGGACCCAGAATTTCACGGTGGCCATTTACATCAAGAGTCACCAAAGTGTGTTGGTTTTCAGAAGGACAGGTGCAGCCTTCCCCCACCCACAACCCACTTCCCACTTCCCATTTCTGGACAACAACAGAATGCAGAGAGGGCATGAAAAACATGAGGCTTTCCTTACGGGCAGACAGATGATCGCAATGTGTGGGTCTCCTCAAGAAATGACATCGGGGGGCTACTTTACTGCCCCCAAGCAAAACAAAACCCAAAGTTTTATTTACTTATTTCTTGAATATAATAGCTCAGAACCCTGAGGACACCAGCAAGAACAAGCCACAATCCTTGTACCCAAAGCCCTCATCATTTAGTGTAGGGGGGAGAAGACGAGCCACAGTATAACACACAACAAATTAATGTGAAAATATCAGACAGGCAGCACCAAACATTGGGACATCAGGGCCACTGCAAAGGGCAACTTAGATGATATCTGGGTTGACAGGTTATGACCATTCTATGCGGCCAGAAATTTCTTATATCCCTTGTACAACATGTTTACACCATTAAAGACTTTTAGTGGGAGGGGGTTGTAGCTGAAGAATGCTTAGATAATATCTATTTTAAGTGTGATTTCTCTGGCAGTAAGATGAAGAAGTGATTTGAGAAAAGAGGTGTGGGCAACAAATTACTGGACTGACTTAAAGCAACCAAATAGGGACGAAAGGATCATTTCAGGAAATCTTTGAATTGGTGATGTTCACCCAAGGGTAAGAGGTGGCACAAAAGGATGGTGAAGGTTTCTAGTTAGAAAAAAACTGAGCCTTTGTAGGCTTTGTCTGGGTGGAAATGAGACTCTACACCCATGGTGAGTTACAGCACAGAAGGAGAGTGTGGCTTCTGCATAAAAGAACAGTTAGGTCTTGGAATGGTAAACAAAAGTAGTTAAGAATCAGGTCACAGAAAGTCACCTGAGTGCCCAGATGATTAAGGTGTACCGCTGGAACAAGGAGACCACAGACAACCTGGAAAGCCCCTCAAGAGTGCTCTGTCTCTCTTCTCCCAGAATTATTCATCATTGCTGAACCCTGGTCTGTGTCCGGCTCCCTTTCTTCTTTCTGGAAACCGATGCTCAATATCCTCAATTGCTCTCATGACACATGCTTTCTAACGCCCTGCTGGCTGGGATACTCAGCGACAGCCATCTTACTGAGAGAACTGGCAGCCATCTGGGTCCCTCGCCCTGCTGGCTGGGATACTCAGCGACAGCCATCTTACTGAGAGAACTGGCAGCCATCTGGGTACCTATTGTCAATGCCACCCATTTCCATGCTGTTACATTGATGACCCAGAACCACCTGCAGCCCCAATTCCGGGTAAAGAGGGACTTTGGCGTCACAGCCTCTATCATTGCTGCTATTATAGCAAGCATTGCTGGGCCGGCCGCAGCAGCCGGTGCCTTGACGCAGATGGCCACAACAGCGGAGGCCATGAAGGATGCAATATCCAAATCAGCTGAGGCGCTCCAAGTGCAGGAACTACTAAATCAACACCTTTATCAGGCCATTCATATCTTACGACAACAAATTGATCTCTTGGCTGAAGAGTTAGCATTGGTTAGGGACATGTCCCTGCTGGCCTGTGACCCCAGATCCTGTGATATATGTCTCCTCCCCTACTAAGTGTGCAATCTC
The DNA here is from genome assembly GCA_907164525.1 of Lophiomys imhausi. Classification (NCBI taxonomy): domain Eukaryota; kingdom Metazoa; phylum Chordata; class Mammalia; order Rodentia; family Muridae; genus Lophiomys; species Lophiomys imhausi. The sequence goes on from CAJQZJ010004767.1 coordinate 3,681,820, forward strand.
ACTACAGCACGCCAAAAGTTTGTCTCATTACCTAAAGAGGACTTGGTCAGACAAATTCCTCAATCACTCTGTTCTACTCAGGGAAGCGTTTCTAAGCTCAGTGAGACCAGGGTCCTGGTGCTTTCCCTTGATATGGGGTACACAGAACAGGTATGGAATATAATCAAAAGGTTCTTCGATCACTCCTGGCTGGTCAGCTATGCCATTATGGAAGGGGATTATGGTCATATTAATCATTCTGCGTAAGTGTCTCATACAACACATCACTCCATTAATAAAACTAGCCTGCATGTGCTCAGGAATGCCCAGATCACAGTACACCCAAATAGGCCTGGGTCACAGAGATCCATGAAGCCTCTGCTTAACATCTTACACCCCGTATGCACTGTCCAGGGATGCCAACTTTGAGGACTGGTAGTCAATGATGGGTAAGAATCTGTTTGGCAGGTCAATCTAAGACAGGCACAGTCCATTATACTGGGGGTCCCTGAGGTGGGGTCAACAAGATCAGAGCATAAGAGCTCTGGTTACCACAGAGTTCAGAAAAAATAAAAACAAAAGGGTGGATATGTGGCGGGAACAAGGTCTGTTGCTAAACAGCACGCATGTGTGCCTGGACTTCCACACAGAGCTGGCCTGAGACCTTCCTGGACATGCCTAGACACTGATGACCCCACATAGGGTGAAGAGACATGAGCCAATGAGGAAGAGCCACAGCAGCAGCTTGCAGTCCGGGAGCCAATGGGACGCTGGGTGGAGGCTATAAAGGGGCATCCTCTTCTTGGAATAAATGAGTCTGCTTTTGCCACTTGCCTAACTCCCGGAGTCTGTGTCATTGATGGTGCGCCAGCTCACTCCAGCCCCCAAGGGTCAGGGCCTGGGTCTCAGCAACTCTAACACTTGCCAGACACATGTTTAATCCCCAGCAAGGCAGGGGAGTGGGGGCAAACAACAGCAAAACAACACTAAGTCAGAAACCCAGGATTTTGGCCATTATATATTAGTGGTAAAATTATTACGTGGCTTACGATGGGAGAGGTGACCATCAACTTAACTTCATTTCCCTCATTTGTAATAGCAGGAATGGCTACAACCATCTTGCTTGACACACTAAATCTCTTCAGTGGCTCATTAAGTATTTGCCGAACACGTGATCACATAAGATAAAGATACTCATGCTGTTTCAAAGATCTTGAAGTAGAGAATATAGTGCATGAAGATCAGATGCCAACCAGACTAAGCTACAAACATAAAAAAGCTTTAACCAAGTAGTGGCCTCTGCAGTAGGGATGCTGAATGAGAAAGGAAGCAAATAAGACAATACACAACAAAGTACTGGTTGAGTCTATTGTGTTCTGACAGGCACTGGTGAGCCCACACCAGTTTATTTTTATTACCTTCAATTACGCATTTTGGCAGTGTGTGCACTTGACATTGGTCCCTATGGAGGCCAGAAGAGGGTATCAGATCCCCTACACATGGAGTTGGTGGTTCTGAGCCACTCAAATTAAGCTTGGATCCTCTGTAAGATCAGTACGCACTCTCAATTGCTAAGTCATCTCTCCAGCCCCAAGAACCACCTCAATGTACCCTCCACCCACTATGCAGAAAGTACCCTTTTCTAAGTGGTGAAACACATCCCATAAGAATCATATCAAATCCCACTTCTTCTATAAAGAATATTATCCTCCCTTCTTCTATAAAGAAAATTATCCGTGAAGAATATTACAATCATTTGCTTTTATGAGTCTAAAAGCCAAGTTACCAGAAATAAATCATTTAAGCCATTTTCATGATAAATATGAGAAATTGGTTTCTTTTGTAAAACAATACCATTTTAAGTGCCAGAAAGTAAATAGTAATTTCCTTTTTTGAAATATAAGCAGTAAACTGCAGAATTTTAGAGCTGGAAGGAAAGAGAACATATATGTAAACATAAACACATGCATGTCTCTCGCCCACCTCCACAGCCTCCACTTTGTTTTCAATCCACTATCACATTTTTCCTATACCATGTTTTGTGCATGTCTCTAAGTGTACACTTCATAAATTACAAGTAGCTCTCAATGTGGTCAGACGAATGAGTCAAGTGGTAAAATTAAGACTGTCATTTAAATACTTCAGGGGTTTTTGAGCTTAAAAAAAAAAGACCCCAGAGAAATAGTCTAATCTTCTCATTTGAAAAAACAAAAAAAAAGCAAAACCAAAAAACAAACTGGAGATAAAAAGAGTCAATTAATTTTATTTATTTTTGTTTACATTTTTAAAAATTTTATTTATTTATTCACTTTACATAGCAATCGAAGCTCCCTCTCTCTTCTCTTCCCAGTCCCACCCTCCTGTCCTCTTCCCCAATCCACCCCTCCTCTTCTCCTCAGAGAAGGGGAGTGCCCCCCATAGCCCCTTCCTGTAGCAACCCACCCTGGCACATCAGTTTGCACCAGGACTGAGCCCATCCTCTTCCACTGAGGCCAGAGAAGGCAGCCCAGCTAGGGGAAAGGAATCTAAAAGCGGGCAACAGAGTCCAAGTCAGAGACAGCCCCACTCCAATTGCTAGGAGACCCACACGGAGACTAAGCTGCCCATCAACTACTGGCCTAGGTCCAGTCCATACATGCTCTTTGGTTGGTGGCTCAATCTCTGTGAGCCTCCATGGGCCTGGGTCAGTTGAAGTTAAATGGTTTTAGATGAAAGCTGTAAGAAAGATCTATAGATACTGATGGGATGTACTAAGGAAGAATGTCAGTGTCCTGTGACTGGAAGCCTCAGGAAACCAAACGGCTTGCATTTTTCAGCGTCTGGGTTGCTCAGCAGTGTTGTTGGTCTATAGTGAGGGCTGATGGAGCCTTGAATTGAAAGCTTTTAGCCTGGAGAAAGGCTTCAGTTTGATCCCTCCCACCACATCAACTGGGCAAAGCGGCACACATCTGTAAGCCTCCTGCCCGGAAGGTGGAGCTGGAAGATAAGAGTGCCAAGGTCATCCCTGCCTACAAAGGAAGTTGAGCCAGCTTTGAGTGTAGGACGTCTCAAAATCAAATACACATGCAAACAAAAACTGCTTTCCTACGAAGTTGTAAGCAGATAAGATAAATAGCAGGAAAGGATGCTTTTGCTTTTAGCAGACACAGGTACTTCAGGAAAGAATGTAAAAAGAACTTCTGGTTTTGGGCAGAAGGAGGACTGCTTGTTAATGAATGATGCCCCTGTTTGGATCTTGTAATTCAGAGGTAATATTTTTCTTTTAAATGATCCACAAAGTACAGACTTTTAAAACAAGCATGGCAAACAAGTTTAAACCTAATTCAGCGTCAGTCTATATTTGATTTCTTCCCAAAGAACTAATGAATGCCTTCTCATAAATATTTGTAGTCTTGCTAACCTGTCCTCAAGGGGCCAAATTAGTAAAAAGTGCTCTGGTAAATCTTCCTTTCATTAGATTTCGTCTTTCATGTACAAGAATACGCAGTCCACAAAGCAGCAACACAAGGAAATGGTACAGATGTGAGTGTGAAGAAAATTTCCAAACCAAGGGATAACAAGAAGGGGAGATCTTTTACAAAAACTAAACATTTACAAAATTAGGCAATCACAGCCGCTCACGGTTTGAGGCAGCTGTGAGGAGGTTGCTTAGACCAGCCCTGTAAAGAAGGGCACTATTGCAGATTCCCCCTGAGGGAACTACTCTCTCTCACCAAATTTTAAAGAAATCTTTTTTCTTTATATGATGAATGTTTTTTTTTAGTCAAATAAATCAAAGAAATGCTTCTTTTGAAAGAAAACGAAGATCAAAAAGAATAATGACTTATAATGTACATTTTGTATTTCACCAGACCTGTCACAGAACAAATGTCTCTTCCCAGTTCACAGATTTGCTATTCCAGCTCCAGAAGGATCCTAAACACTCTTCTGGCCTCTGTGGGTATTGTACTTATGTGTGCATCCTCAGAAACATGCAAACACATAATTTAAAAAACATAGTATTTAAAAAAAATCTTTTCCGTGGAATTACTGAAAGTTACATAATATCAAGCCTTTAAAAATGTTGCTCTTAGGACTTTCTGGGAAGGGTACAGAAAGAAATGCAAGTTGTCCTGTTGCTCTGAGTCATTGTTGGCTCTCTAGGATAGAGTGCCCACAGAGAATTTGGAAACATTTTGAAATAGGAGCCATAAATTTCACTACAGAAAAGTCACACTGGAATGCACAAGTTGAGAGTGAAGTGTGTGGAGGAAGACAACCTGAGATAAACTGTGGGCAAAGCACAAGAGCTCTGCTATGTCTCACCAATGATGTCTGCATTTCGTGACCTCATCACCAAGCGATTTCACTCTGGCTCTCACTGGACATATTTGTACCAACTTGCTAGCTAACTTTAAATGGATTGTTTCAACATTTTTAAAATTTATTATTTTTATAGGCTTTTTTATGAAGATGAATTCCAAGCTTTCCTGGCTACTAAAGGCAGGCCCTCAGAAAATAAATGTGACAAATTAAAAGGAAAACAAAAACCAAACCAACAAAACCGCTACAATGAAAACCTTGGATTCAATTTTGAGGTATTTCAGGTGGAAGGACCAATATGGCTTGTGCTAAAACAAAGGCACAAACGACCAGGCTTGACAGATGCTTCAATCACTAACATACTTGACTTTAAAGCATGAAGATCTACTTTTAAAAGCCAGGAGTGATGGTGCCTGCATGTGAGCTGAGGGCTGAGGAGGCATAAACACCAGAGGATCACTGGGCCTCTGTGGCCACCCAGCCTAAACTAACCAGTGAGCCCCAGATCACTTTCTCAAAGAAACAAGGCACAGGGCTCAGGAGTGCACGCTCTCTGAAATCTCCTTCTGCTTGTGCCTGTGAGTACTAGTTTTGATTGGCAGCTTGAGTGCATTAAGAAACGCCAGCCATGGCCGGGCAGTGGTGGCGCACGCCTTTAATCCCAGCACTTGGGAGGCAGAGGCAGGCGGATCTTTGTGAGTTCAAGGCCAGCCTGGTCTACAAAGTGAGTCCAGAACAGCCAGGGCTACAGAGAGAAACCCTGTCTCAAAAAAACCAAAAAAAAAAAAAAAAAAAAAAAAGAAACGCCAGCCAAAGGCATTTGTAAATCACATCAAATGTCTTTCTCTCTCTTGGCCTTCTGTCACAGCCAACAACCAGCCACACCTTCCCTGCTATGGAATGTATCCTCAAACCACGAACCAAAGCAAACCCTTCCTCCCTCAAGAGGCCTCTTGTCAGGGATTTGGTTGAAGAAAAGGAAAGAAGCTAATATAACGCCTCCCTTTGGTGTTAATTATAAAGTGAAGTTTAAGAATGACTCCAGGTACAAACTGTTAAAGAGCAAACATTAAATGACTCAGTGTGGTCTAGACACAATAAACCACCCTGTATACGGTCCTCTAAAATTACACTGCATTCTGACAACCACACCCACCTCTGCGGTTGTACAAGCCCCACAAAGGGCCACAAAGAACACTGTTACTTCCTGTAACCCCACAAACTAAACCTGTCACTTTACTTCTCTATGAGCTCCCAGGCAAGGATGCAGCTGAGTGGTCAAGCTTTTGCCTGCCGCGCTCAAGGCCTGTTTTCAATCACCAACATTGTACAAAGGGAAAAAAGAGAGAGAAAAACATTTGATATTTATGCAGCCTCAAATTAAGCATCCAAGGCCATTGATCCTCAGAATTTTACTTTCAATGAGGAAGCTTGACTCTGGTCATTGGGAATGTACGTTAAGCCATATAACCCTCATAACTGTGGCCTAATTACTTCTGTTGTACTGTATTGTATTTGTTATTATAAGAGAAAGAGCCATTTGTTGGACTGAAAGGGGAAACTGTAGGGGGAAATAAAATATACCTTAAACTTAAAAGAAAAAAAAAGAGAAGAGGATGGGGGGTTGAGGGTGGGAGGGTGGGACTGGAGGGGGAATAGGGAGGGGACTGCGATTGAGATGTAACTTGAAGAAATAAAAAATAAAGGAAAAAAAATGAGGAAGCTCACACAAGTTCTATAAACACCACCACATACGCCATACAGCTAGCTCTGCACCAAGTGCTGGGCATTTCTGAACACATAGCTGAATGGAGCAGCTAAATCAGAAAAAAAGAAAAAGAAAAATGATGACTCAGGTTGGAGGCCATATATGGACAGAGACAAGTCTCCAGTCACAGCAAAGACCTCCAGATCCCAGGCTAAAATACAGGCTGGCTATTTGAATCCAAGTTTTGTTTTGGACTTTATTCCTCTTGCCTAATGACTTTCTCAGCTGAAAAACATGAGAGCAAAGAAGAAATGATAAAAGATGAAGAAGACAGGAGCTCACAGGGGAACATAGTAGGGAGGAACTCAAACCACGCAGGAACTTAAAGTATGTGTCTGTCTGTCTGTCTGTCTGTCTGTGTCTGTGTCTCTGTGTGTCTAGCTGTCTGTGTGGGTGGAGTGTCTGTGTGTGTGTGTCTGTCTGTCTGTGTGTGTGTGTGTCTGTCTGTATACGTATGTGTATCTCTATGTATCTGTGTGGACAGGGTGTATGTGTGTGTTTCTGTCTGTCTGTCTATGTGGATGTATCTATAGGTGAGCATGTCTCTGTGTGTATGTCTGTCCGTGTATGTGGGTGTGTGGTCTGTGGGTGAGTGTGCGTGTGTCCGTCTGTCTGTCTGTCTATGTGCATGCATCATAGTCAGGTAAGGAGAAGAGAGAAAAAGCAGGTTACCCCACTCAATGGTAGTCTTCCACAGGTGGTAAGGGTTGGGAGGCTAAATCAAGGATCTGGATATGGGGGATAACATCTAGGCAAAAAGGCTGCCATCTTCTGTCCCAGGAGGGTTCCCACAGTCACGGAGATGAACACCAACCAAACCAACAGAGGCAAAAACTGAATGGGTAAATAAATAACCTAGAGAAAGAAGAAACGTCATTCTCTGGGGTTTTAGGAACTCTTGCCAGACAAGATGGGTGGGGCCAGTCAGAAGTTGTCATCTGCATGGAACTGATGAGCAGATAAGTAGAACCATGGGGAGGCATTCTTTAACAATTCTGTCACCTTTCTGGCCATCCAGGTACTTTTCCAAATCCAGTAACAAAGCCCTGCACAGAGAGAACTCACTCCTCACCAGAGCAGAGACCCCATCATGCATTTGAATTGACCAGGGAGTGCCTTGAATTTTGGAGAAGTGCTTGACTAATTTGAGGTGGTACCAAAAAACTCCTTTGGTAATGACAGGGATGACAATGTAGGCTCCAGGACCACACTTGGTTTTCTTGGGAGATTTTGCTGTTTTTTAATGTGTGTGTGTGTGTGTGTGTGTGTGTGTGTGTGTGTGTGTGTGTGTATGTCTGCGGAAACCAGAGTACTATTCCTCAGGCTCAATCCACCTTACTTTCTGTTTTATAACACCTCTTATAGACCCAGAGCTTGCCAAGGGACTAAGCCTGGGTAGCCAGCCACTAATGAAGACTTAGAGCTCCTATCTCTGCCGTTCCAGTACTAGCACTGCAAGCTCCCAGCGTTTTGTCACATGGATTCTGGGGAACACACGCAGGGCCTTGTAATATCACAGCAATCACTGCCAACCAGACCATCACAGCAACCCTGGGCCAGACTTAGAACAGAGAAGACATGGGCACACTTTTCCTCTGGCTATTTATTCCATGGAGAACTGATCCTTGAGGCTGGTGACACAAATAACTCCTAATAGATACAAACCAAAAGGAGAGAGCTGAGGGTGAGGCCACAGAAAAGCTGGAGAGAAGCCTCTGCAGAAACAAAGGAACTGAAGATTGCTATGCTGTAAAGTCACATGGAGAGAGTCTCCATAAATTGGCCCTGTAACCACCAGCAAGTGATTAGCATTTCACTCACCCTTTCACACCTGGCAGAGCCCATGTTCAAACCAATAATTGTTTCCAAATTGTTTTTTCTCCTCTTAAACAATCAAATCTCTCAAAACTCAGACACAGGACACAGTTAAAAGGAGATTAAAACTTTAAAGAGAAGTCATTTTCATCTCCCATGAAACTTGTGTAGGTAATTGCAGGAAATTCAATAACAGATTCCCTTCCAAACTCCCTGTGCACTGAGATCTAAGCTGGGAGCTACAGCAGAGGCCCAGAGGGCCACATGCAGTGGATTTCCCAAACCAGTCCTGTTCTAAAAGACATCAATGCCCACCCCAGTGGTCAGGTGACCTCGGGCACCATGAAAGACAGTCAGGGAAATGCTAACATGTCAATGAATTTGCCCTTTAGTTATCAGACTCACATTCTTACTTTCTCTGATTTCACCATACACCAAGAAAATTTGAGCAAATACTACTTAACATTCTACTTCTGATGAACTAATTTAAAAAAAAGTGATTTAAAAGCCAATGCGTTTCCACAATGAACTTGCCAGCATCACCAGGGAGACCAGTCAGCCATATTTACCAAATAAGGCAAGTTTTTTCAGTGCCTGGAATCTTTCTACAGTGAGCTCACTCTACTTCTCACTGGGTTTCTAGGGTCCTCAGAGGTCATGCTCATGGCTCCTACACACAGTCAGTAAATCAGGAAGCTCCCATGGAGACATGAGAGGCCTGTCTTGGGAGAGCACTCAGATTGTCTTCAGATCACTCCTGGTTCTGCATAGAAGTGTAAGAGCAAAACACAGTCCAACTACACAGCAGCAAAGAGCAGTATTAAACTAAACCCGTTCAGATTCAGTGACAGCCATTTGCTCCTGTGAGTACACATGGCAGTTTACCTGACATTCTCAATATATTGACCAGCTGCAAACTGTCACTCATTTTCCTCTATGCACACATGGTCACAAATTTTCAGGTTAACAAACAAATACATGTATTTGCTCAATTCCAAAGAAATATTTTCCCATTTCCCATATAGAAAAGTGGAAAACAAAGACAAAATTTAAACCTACGTTGTATCTATTAAATCTACAGCAAGAACTATTGTTTTGTTTTGTTTTTTAACCTAAAGTTCACGGTATTGGGCAGAGGGTTGTTCACTATATTTGGCAATTCTGGTTGAGATATGAAACCTGAACAGCACAAACATTGAGTGGTTTTCGCTTGACTATTTCAAGACACATAGTTCATCTTTCTCTTCTAAATTGTCTGTGTCAAACTACACTCATGAACAGCAAATCTGAAGTTTGTTTCAGAAGAATTTCATGGAAATAAATATAACAGAAATAAGAAGACTTGGTGTTTGTGTTACAAATATGAGTTGTAACAACCAATGCGGAAAGTCATGCCCAAATTTATCTTTCTAGAAATAGAAAATATAAATCGTGATTTCCAAACATAAAACTGCTGTGGTTTAAATATTGTCTATGCTGTTCCCAGTACTTGTGTTGAAAGCTTGGTTCCAGTCTGGTGGAGATGAGAAAATGGAGAACATTTAAAAGGTGGGAAGTGATTAGGCCTTTGAAGGGAGTTAATGGGACTGCTTGCCCAACACACAGGTTATCCCAGGTTAAATTCTCAGAAAGGCATAAACTGAGCATGCCAGCAGACACTAGCACTCCAGAGGGAGAGGCAGAAAGATCAGAAGCTCAAGGTCATCCTTGGCTATGCAGTGAGTTTGAGTCCAGCCTGAGCTACACAAAACTCTGACTCAAAAAGGTGTTGGAAGCAAAGAGGATGGTGTTCTGTTCACTCTGTTAGAAGAGCAGAAGGTTACAATCACGTGGAGCACCCCCCTGACTCTCTCTAGCTTCCTTCCTCATTCAGGTATTCTTTCTGTGCCTATCTCCTTCTGCTAATCTGGGGCCACGCTGTGATGCAGCCATCAGACAGCATGAGGCCACTGGGATGGTCTCTTTAAAACCTTCCAGACACCAGAATCATGAACCAAATAAGCTTCTTTATTTTGTAAGACAGCCTTGGGTATTTTGTTATAGCAACACAGAATAGAAAAATATAGATGCCAAATCGCCAAATGAGTATTAAGTCTGGATGCATTACTGAAATGAAAACTGAATTTTATTTTAAGATGTGGTCTTTTATTTTTTTTCCAGTAAGGGGCCAGAGAGTAAATATCTCATTCTTTGTGGGCCACATGCTGTCTTAATACAGCTACTCAACTTGGCTGATGGAATGGAAAAAGTTAGAAAACACTTAGACAAAAGAATGATACTGGATTCCAACAAAGATTTCATCTCTGGGTACTAAATCTGGCTTTAATGCAATTGGCACCTAGTACAAAATATTATTCTTTAAATTATATCAAAATTAAGAAATGTACTAACTGTGCCCAGCTCACAGGCCACACAGACATGGGCAATTTGTTTGGCCTATAGCATTCAACCTCTACCTTCAAACATGAAATTCATGTTTGAAATAATCACAGGAAACAACTGTCACCCTTAATTCTACAAGTGAGAACAGCTAAGCTCAGGCAGAAGAGAAAGCAGCCACCCCAGGTCCATCACAGAGATATTTGGTGAGAGTCACTACCATACCCCAGAAGGCACAGAGAGCACACTACCTTTGGGGAATCGCAGTGCCAGCAGTGCCAGACATTTTTAAAAGGCAGCTATAGTTTAAATACTCAAAGTATCCCAAAGACCCACTATATATTTGGTACCAGTCTGTAGCACTGTTGGGAGAAAGTGGCAGCTTTAGGAAGTAGGACTTTGAGGAAAGGACTTAGGTCATTAGAGGTGTGACCTTGAGGGGATCTTGAGACTCCAGACCCTCCCGCCTTTCTTTTTATCTACCCTGCACCAACTCAGCTTCCTAGATATATTGAAGTGGGCACCTTCTCCTGTCAAGCACCCTTCGTCCTATGTGCAGCCTTGTTACAGGACCAAAGTCAATGAAGCCAAGCAAGTAGAGACTGGAAACCACAAGCCAAACTAAATCAAAGGGGAAAGGCTGGCCTCACGCCCTTGTTATAGTAACAGAAAACGATGATGAAGTAGAGACCTGTGCAGGGGCGGACACACACACACACACAACACACACACACACACACAGAGAGAGAGAGAGAGAGAGAGAGAGAGAGAGAGAGAGAGCTCTGGCAGAGGGCTTAGTCACCCCATGGACTGTATGACACTGGCGATTTATACGTTTAGCTTCTAACAGTACAATGGAAGTGCAGGAGTTGATCCGAAGGAGTGACAGTAGTATACAGTTAGCAAACATACTTGCTAAATTATGGTGCAAACCATATTCCTTAATGTGGCTCATAGTTTTAGAAACTTACAAAGAAGAACAAAAGCTCTAATTGCCCTGGTGGGCAGGAAGCTCCTCAGGCACATCACAAATGCTCTATTCCATAACAATTTCCTTATTTCTCAGCTCCCTGATTCACCTGGAATGTTAGCTCCCCTTTTCACTGATTGGAATTTTTCGTCTGTCATTTTTGTTTATTTTTGCTGTAGTTTTTGAGACACAGTGTCATGTAGCTCAGGTTGGCTTCAAACTCACTGCAACTAAGGCTTGTCTTGAAAATTCAGTCCCTCTTGGGCCTACATCCTGAGGGCTGGGATTATTAGCATGTGCTACCATCTCACCCAGGATTCTGCACATCTTAGACCTGCACCTGCTGGTTGCCAACACTCTGCAGGCCTTTGCCAGCCTCCGCTGGTCACGCAGATGGGACTGTTCTTCTCGCCATGTTTAGGAAACAGTTTGCTCCAAGCTCAGCATTAATGGTGCGCCATCATGACTCATTTCTGGCTTTTTCTGTTACAGTGAGGAAGGACCCTGGGGACAGCAACGCAGGTTGTGTGTCCTTGTGGCTGGGCATGAAATAGTTCAGTATGTCGGCAGAACATTTCAATGTCTCGGATAGATGGCAACATTGCAATTAAATTTCCAACGACTCAAAACTGGGAGAGGATGACAGCCCGGGCTTGGGCACATCTATCTGCCAAAAGGTCTCATGGCTGTGAAATAAAGAAATTAAAGCTTTATACAAATCTCACCAAAACCTCTGCTAAGCAAGGGAAGAAGGTGTCCTAACTTAAAAGTTTCTAATATTCTATTTTATCTCATTAAACAGTGACAAATGGCAGTGCGTGGACACTTGTTTATTTTATTTTGGTTTCTTATGTCTGTGCACATGTTTAGTATAATTGTGCGTGCGTGCATGCGTGTGGGTGTGACTATGCATACAGAGGTCAGAAGGCAATCTATGGAGTGTTTACTTCCCACTGAAAGCAGATTTAAGTGTAGCCGGGAATGGTGGTAAATATCTTCAATCTCATCACTTGGGATACAAGAGCAGACCCCTTTCTGTGAGTCTGAGGCCAGTCTGATCTACATAGCAAGTTCCAGGTCAGCAAGAGGTACACAGTGAGACACTGTCACAAAACAAAACAGAGCAAAACAAAGATTTAAAGTTTGTCACCATTTTATCAAGAAACTTTTCTCCTGGAATTACCAAAAGAAACTCGGTTTGTTATCAAAAAAGACTTCATTACAAGAAAAAAAGTTTGATTCCCATCCAAGCACTGACCACTGAAGAATGTAAATAAACTTAATTTATGGCGGCATTTCTGAAAATCTCACAGTACAGATGCCACCATGATGTCAGCAAGGCTCCATTCTATCCCACAGCAGACTACAACTTATATATAACACATAGAAATGCTTTTAGCATTTTTAAAAATTATGTACTGGACCTAAAAATGGGTCATAAGGATAAAACAAAAACAAAACTTGTGGAAACGCTTAAACATCCCTAGGTATTGGAATTCAGCCACTGACATTAACCATCATTCACAGGGAAAATAGTGGTGATTTCATCAATAATTCAGGTTTAATTAAATTATGAGCACCTAATTTCTTGTTTTATTAAATTGTAAATTGTTCAGCAAGGGGGGTTTGGGTTATACCCCTATTCAAAACAAAGGTTTTGCTTTGTCATTGACTAATATAAAAATCCAACACATCAGGACATAGAGTCCTTTTTTAATTCTTACTTTAGGCATATTTAAAAATAATAAGCAAATGCTCAGAGATAGAACTGCACGCTACTCCAGGGATGTTTGTGTTCTGTTACAGTCTTCAACATGAAATCGATGGAACACAGAGGTCAGCTTTGCAGTATTCCTGCAGCATTGCTTACTTCCGAATTAAAATCACAGAAGAATGTTCACATGATGTTCACTAAAATCTTTCAAAAATGAAAATCAGTGTCTTAAAAAAGCATTTCTCACAGAAATGAAAGCAGTTTTCTACTTTTATGGTCAGTATTTCTCAAGTTGCCTTTATTTAGGAAAACACTCGGTGTTGAGCCCCTTCTGTGTGCTGCAGAACCCAGAGACCAGCAAGGGAATCACATTAACTAGCTGAGTTTAACATGAGTAGATTTGGTCACACCTAAGATGTCTTTGTAATTAGGACATATTTTGCATAAGCATCTATTTGCTAATAGTAAAGGACATTGAGTATTTCACAAAGGAATCTTTTGAAGAGCAACATGGGAGCCTGGAAGGGTCAAAACACTGCTGGTGTGGAGAATGGTGTTCTTCTCTTCTCTGCACCACCACGGAGGTGCTTGATGAGAAATGAGCCCCGGGCCTCCTTAAAGTCCCTTCCATTTCATAAATATGTGGTGATTACAGCAACACACTCTATTTTTCTGAGATATATGATTATTGAGTAAGAATTCCGGTGCATCCAGATGTGGCAGATGCCTGTCTTGTTAGCGTTCAGGAGGCTGAAGCAGGGAAACTTACGGAAATCCTAGTCTGCCTGGAATGAAGACCATGTATCAGGTTAATCTGGAATGCATGGCAAGATGCTGTGTTACAAGAAAGGAAAAGAAATGCAGAGCCTGTCTCCCCTCACAGGGAGGATCCACGGAGGAACAAGAATTCCAGGCAAGGCTGTGTCGCTCTGCCTCCATGCCCTCCGGAAGCAAGGAGGATATTTGCAGCATAGTCAAGAACATACAACATGAATCGTTTTGTAACAAAACCTGCCCCTAAAGGCTATGACTCAGCTTGCTCTATGTGAATGTTTTTCTGAACACGTCCACACACTGGGAATTTTCACTCAGAGTAATTGTTTCGAACAACTACTCTCAGTTCATAGTTGAAGAATTTAAGCTACCAATGTCATAAGATAAATTAAAACAAACATTCAGTCCAGCCCACTAACACTTGTAAGAAGTCTGGCCTACAATAGAACTCAATTCTTCATATACTATCAAACCAAGAACCTTCCCATAAATACATCCCTGACAACTGTTTATAGATAAGGCTTCTAATCTCCAACTACTCAAAAAAGCAGAACCCGTCTCCTGTCCTCTAGTTCAATCACCCATCATTAATCTTCTTGAATGCCTCTCTGTGGCACGGCTTGTCTCCTTCCCACAACTGGAACTCACTAAGAGCCCCACTTTCCATGGCAGGGGATCAGGTGTCTCAAAACTCCACAGAGCACATACAGAATAAAAGTCTGCGGTCAGGGCTCTGATCTGCTTCAGCGGTACACTATCGTCTGGCTATGAGGCCAGAGACACTTGATTCAGCGTTTTTCACTCCTATTCACAGGGGGAGCAAGCTAGAGAGTTTGCTGACTGCCATGGAGGATTCTAGGCTCATCCATATCTTGGTCTTCCCATCCTGGCTGGATAATTGGCCCCAAAATGCTTGAGGGAAATTCCACCGGACAGACTGAAAAGTCGCAGTGTCCTTCAGACAATTAGGTTTACATACCAAATAGGGAAATCTCCAAATAGGCAGTGAAGCAATAAATAAGATAAAGGCCCTCATGTATGCTTGCTTCATGCTCCCAAAAGAAAACCAACATACACATACACTTCAGAAAAGAATACTTGCTTTTAATTCACTTTTCTCCTTACCGAAGGTCCCTTAACAATTTGGGAGTAAAAGCACCAGGCACATAAAACAGAATCAGCATGATAGACAGACCAAGGACTCCTGCTCACAGCGCCACTGGTTTTACATTTAACGTCCCAGGTCATGGATGACGGCATAACATCTGCTTGTGTATTCTGTTGTTCTGTCTAGTGACGGAGATGTTCAGGAAACAAAACAGTGGGTATTACCGGTCCTGCTTCTGCAGCCTCCGCTAAGAAAGCAGCGACCCACAACTGAAGTTACCTCTTGCAGGACGGATGGTTAAATGTGGAATATGCTAGACCTAGGAGGGAATGTCTCGTGAGGGTCCTTAATCCAGTTACAGAGACAGCGAGGAAATGGAGCACTGGCAGCGGTAAAGGCTTCACTTCAGGACCACACCACTGACGTCCCATCCACCCATCACACCCTTGCAGAGCATCCTTTCACTTTCAGGTCACAATCTTCAGTGCCTTCTCTACGGCTTTAGTCTCTGTTTTTCCGCCAAGATGCAAGGGACACGGGGGCAAAGATCGCTTGTCTCTTGTTTACAGTCATGTTCCTTAACCTTACCAAACACCAGACTTACCAAGTGGGGCAAACACGAGAACAGGAAATATTTGCTGTGAATTAATTAACAGAAAGGGTTCTGACTCATTGTTTATGTGAAAAGTGCTTTAAATTGGTGAAGTGCCCACCAAACTCTAATCAAGACAAACACTGATAACTTCTTATAGGAAACAGGGCTAAGAACTATTTAGTCCTACAAGAGGGAAAAGAATGGACTGGGGCCTGAATGAGATGTCTGCTTCCTGATGCTGCCTTATGACATACATAATTAGTAGGACTTGAAAAAGGAGAGGATAAGAAATATTCCAGGAAGGAGAAAGAACTGAGCAAAAGTACAAACACTCAGGGAGATGCATCCGGAGGAAGGCAAGCTAACGCTGACCTGTAGAAGATATTATTAGTATTAAATATTCTGTTAATGTCACAACCACTGAAGGTCTCCTGAGAGGAAGAATGACATGTTCCAACATGACAATTTTGTTGACAGAATAAAGTAGGGGTGTGCCAGCCAATCATTAAGATATGACATTACTCCACCCAGAAAGGATGAAAGAGAGAAGAGAAAATAATCCCACTGAAGAATAGATGTTGATGCTGGAATGGAGGAAGATGGCTGTCATTAAGTGACTCATCAAAGTCCAACAGGGGGAAGAGCAGGGGGTAAACACAGGAGGATGTGCTAAAGAGGAGTTCAGTGGGAGAGGCAGAGAGGGTAGCACAGGGAGCAATTTGATCAAAGTACATCATACACATGGCAGACACTGTCAAAGAACAAAACTTACGAAAACGAATGCGTGAAAGATAATGATTTCTGTTGTAAAGCCCTCACATTTTAGGTGCTTACATGATGGGGAAAATGTAAGTCTAAGACAGTGGATTCCAGTGAGATGGGTCATCAAGTAACGCTGCCCAGGCTGATGACCTGAGTTCAATCCCAGGGACCCAGACAGCAGAAGGAGAGAATCAATTCCTGCAAGATGTCCTCAGATTTCTATATGCTCACTTTAGTAAATATGTGTGTATACATAAATCAATAAATAATAAATAAATACCTAATGTAAAAGAATTAAAAAGCATAGATTTAAACCAATTTCAAAATTAGGCTCAGAGAAAATGCAGCTGGTCCATAGCCAACGAACAGTAATGCAAAGGCTTTCTGTCAAATATATTTAAGTTTTTCCCACCAAACCTTCCGTATGAAAAACACTACAAAGAATAATAAAAGTTCTTTTTAAGGTATTGATGAAACTGTCAGTATATACTTTATTTCCAGTAAAGACAAAGCTTCTTTTATTTTAAAAACTCCCATCCTCAACCTCTCTGCAAAAGAATTAATTCCCAACCACTGTAGGAACAGAAGAAGTAACATAACATACAGCCATGTTCTCTACCCAGTAGAATAATATCAGTTATTTTTAAAAAGAATTCCAGTCTTGGTAGTAGGCTCTCTCTCAGAAAAAAAAAGTTTAAAATGATATAATTTTAAACATATAAAATATTTTAAAAGGTCATTCTCACTTCAAAACATTAATGTCTGATATTATATCACCTTTGATTGTCAGGAGAGTGTCTAAAGCATCAGAAAAAAAGTCACACTTACTTTAGCTGCACCGATCTGCTCTTTTCGAAATTTCTCAAGGGGGGCAATTAATACATCATTAGCATTTTGAATCTGAAATTAAAAAGGCACACATATTAAATTCAGTTCAACTTCATGCCAATAATACTGAAAACAGTCTCATTTATTCAGCTTATTGAATGCAATTTTGGTCTCTTTTTCTATGAAAAATATATTACATTTTGTATTGCATTTTTAACATGATAAGATAATGCATTTTATGTATGATTTCACTTAACACTAAGAACAATGTGGGTCATATGAAAATAAGTATGTATTTTACTGGAACTGTTTTGAATGTTTATATTTCTTCTAAGTTTTAACTAAGAAAGAAGCATATTGGATATTATACTTATAAATACCTTTAATTACACTGGTTCAATGTCACCTGTTTGACCATCATCTTAAAACTGCCACAATTCTTCCATTTGCCACTAGGCTGTTTGGATCTCACAAGTAGAAAATAAAATAAGGCTCGATTTCTCTTACTTAATGAGTTTCCTTGCACTTGGGATTTGCCTGAAGGCTCTCATGATATTTCCACCCTAACTAAAACAGTATCTGATTTCATTTCAACAAAGAGTACTTTATCTCCATGTTCCAAGTGGGGAATCATTTGAACTTTAAAACACACACACACACATACACACACACACACACACACACACACACACACACACACACACACACA
>CAJQZJ010004767.1:3709300-3734992 GCA_907164525.1 Lophiomys imhausi
ACACACACACACACACACACACACACACACACACACACACACACACAAACACACACACACACACACAAACACACACACACCCCATATTTGATTTCCCACAGAAATCACAGTGGCACCTAAATGAGAAAGAGGAGAAGTTACTTTTTGGCCTCTAGTCATCTCTTAGGCCAACATCCAAAGACCCTCAGTGAAGAAGGTTGTCCTGAGCATCAAAATCTTCCTCCTCTCACAAACTACAAGTCATCTCTCCTCCCAAGTAGGACACACAGGTGACTCACAGGCTCTGGAGTTCACACCTTTCCTTTCCAGGCTCATCTGTCCCATTCTCCATCTAAAATGTTTCTCACCTAGAAGCCTCAGCCTGAGTCATCTCCTGAGTGACCCATCCTTACGGCTCTTGCTTTAAGTCTTAAAGAATTTCTTGAGATTCCCAGATGATAAGGACCACCCTACTGCTCTAGCAGATGACTACGGACCTGTCAATTTCCCAACCACAACATGGGTGTTTCCCACTTCCTTTTTGTGCCTCTTAGGGGTTTAAGCAGTAACCATGGAGTATAGTTATTAGACCAAAAGGGGGGGGGGGGGCATTTATTAACACACATCCATTGGTTAGAGATGAAGAAGATATGAGAGAATGAGTTAAAGATAAAAAGACACAGAATGCAGAATGTCACAATTTTGTTCATTTATTTTTGGGACATGGTCTCATGGAGTCCAGGATGGTCTTCACCTAGCTAAGTAACCAAGAATAACCATAAACTTCTGATCCTCCTTCCTCTACCTCTCCTGGGTTGCTGGCCTTTGCCACCACACCTGCTTTATACAGAGTTGGAGACTGACACAGGGTGTTTCTTACACTAAGCAAGTACTCTACCAGCTCAGCCACCCGTTCCATTAAATGATCATCCACTCAGTGTTGGCTCTGCATCTGTGCCTGAGAATATCATTCTCCCACTCAAATGCCAGCTTCAGCTCAAAGACTGTCCCATTCATTCACATACTAATTGAGTATGTGATTTTTTTATGAACCACTGAAAAAGATAAAGCCTGAGCATATGGAATCTCCTTTGTGACTTTTGAGTGGCCAATAATGAGCATAGATCATCCTCTGTCGGGGTGTCAGGTCTAAGTCTTTCAACATCAGCTTCTGGAACTTAATGGTTCTTTATCAATTCTGGTTAACATTTTCGAACTGGATCTTGAAGAAGCAGATGGAGCAGGGCAGGGAGATCAGGCATATGAAATGCTATCCGGCAGAATAACCTGACACTAGACATTTATTGGGTATGAGTAAGCAACGGCATGCTTATCATTGGAAGATGCCTGGTTACCATGTGCCAACAGTTCAATTAGACATATAAACAACTTGGGAAGAATGAATCATGAAAAACACAGCTTTTTGTTAACAGTCAGCTTTCCAGTCAGGGAACAGTCTATCCACGCTCCTATAGGACCATATTAAAGTGGGAACTTGGGCAAAGGGGCAACAGGAAAGGAGAGCACCAGCCAAACTCCAAAGTTGTTTACCTCCTTAGCGACTCCGACAGGTCCCAGTTTCTGCTCTCCTGAGTTGTTTTGCCTTTACGCTAGTGTGCTTACTTAACCAGCCAGGCTCCCAATACCCTGGTCTCTTCACTGAAGCCTCTCACCAAGGAGCATCCTCTGGGAACCTATCGGTCATCTGCAACCAAGCAGCCATTCCAGTCTGCCTTAAGCCCTTTCCATTAGAGTGGCACCACTGTGAAGGCTCTTGTCCATGCTTTGGAACATCCAGTTTGCCTGGTATCTGCTGATTTGCTGTCAATCCAATTGGGGTTCAGTGTCTTTCAGTGTCCTGAAAGACAATTGCCCCTGGAACACAAAGGATGGATCTGTACTAAGAATGCCCTAGTTTCATTCTGGTGCTCTGACCAGAGCAACTTGGTGAAAAGATAGGCTTGTTTCATCTTACACTTTGGATCTCAGTCTATCACTGAGGGAGAGCAGGGCAGGAACTCAAGACAGGACCACTCACTTCCATGCAGCATTGTCTTCAGCCAGGGAACTCCCTCACAGCCAAGAAATCACAGTTGAATGATGGAGACGGCTGCTTCCTTACTGCCTCAGTCTCTGGCTTGCCCCCCACCGTACCCTAGTACCTTTTGCAGTTACCTGCCTAGAAATGTGCTGGTCACAGTGGGCTGGACTCTCCTACACATCAATTAGTAACACGGTAAATAATATAATATGTGTAGGTATATGGTCAATGAAGGTTACTGCTCAACCAGAAGAAACACACAAAATATGCTTCATAACCTCCCAAGTGAATATTCAGTTAATCACAAACTAAGTGTGGTAAACCAAAGTGTTTGGGGTTTAGCTTACAATATTTCAATCACTAATTCCTGAGTTAACAAATGTAAATCAGCCATTGTAAGCAAGAACTTTGTGAAACAGTACCCTTCCTTTCATGTAGCTTACATATTAAAGTTCAGGAAGATAGTTAAATGAGCAAAAAATAATAATTAAAGTTGGTAGCAAATAAGGACAGGCACCCGAAAAAAGACAAAAAAGAAAAACAGAAAGATACCTGGGAAATATGGGTCAGAGCAATTCATTGTGCGCGCTCAACCCCATGCTGTAGATCTTGCCACATGGAGGAGTTTGTAAAGCCAAAATGACAATGTGTGGACATAGGAAAAGATGGAGGAATTTCTTGGTGGCCTTGGTGTTTGCAAACCTCCCCACCCCCTGCTACAGAAAAGAGATAGGGAGAAAAACACCAATATCAGGCACATTATCCACAAGACAGACCACCCGATCAGTTGACCACAGCTATTTCCTTTCCCATGTTTAAAGGCATGTTCCATGTTAAAGACAACATGGAAGAGAGGTCTTGAGGATGCAGATCACTGTTTTCTCAGGTAGCTGCTGACTCTCTGATCGAAACACAGCTTCAAAATTCACATAAATGAGTAAACAAAACAAACTGGAAGGAAAGCCAAAGTCTCAGTGAGGAAGCACCTTGGAGATATGGCTTGAGCTATAAAACCCCCACGCTCCTCAACCCCTGCTCAAAGTTCTGGGGGATTTTCTGGTGGGAAGGAAATCAGGTACAAATGCCTTGAGCAGGGCAAGCATGCTTGCCCCACAGAGCATGTGGAAGGATGGGTAGCATAGCAGAAACTCGGAGAAAGCGGCATACGACAGCCATGGGCAACAGCTACACAAGACCCTGAAAACCACAGTCTAGAGTCGAGATTTTATTCCATGAGCTACCATAGAAGCACAGAATGCAGTTAAAGGACGCAAGAAAGTGAATCATATTATAATGGACTCCTCTCGTTCTTCACGCTGCTGTTATTTGTAAAATTGTGTTCCTCTTGAGGCTTACAAAAGGCCATTACTACAGAGAGGAGGAAAGGTCACCGAGGAACCTCTGACTTGAAATTGAACCCAACGCCTGCACAAACAAAAACCAATAACCACTGACTTAACCATGGAAAAACCCCTCTGTGCAAGATGCCAGGAACTTCCCATGAAACAGGCCCAACTATTTGTAGCTGTTATCTATGGTCCCACACTGGGAAGGGCTGACAAACTAAAGCAATTACTCCCCTCTGGGTGGACGAGAGGGATTTTTGTGTCATAAGTAACTGGAATGTTGTCTTTCATGTATCACAATAACAGCAAATGTCCACTTATCCACACATGTAGGTACTAGTGTATAAAGAAACAATATTTCATAACCTGTCTATACATTGAATCCACTTCTTTCTGTCAAGGTTAGACAAACTGGAAATAATCGAGGAGCGATGGCCTCATGATAACTAGCACAGGACAGATAGTGTCCCCTCAGGAATGAGAGTGACAGAAGCCAGGATCATAAGACTGTGCAATCATTTAACAGCAGACTCACCACTAGCTCTTCTTCCCAGAGGAGCTGACATGGAGTCACCACTTCCCACTCAGTGTTTTCTCACTCAGTGTTTTCCATTAGCAATTAATGCGAATTTAGGAACAACTTTAATCACTCTTCTGCATTAACAAGAAGCAACTTTGAAAAAAATTCAGAGATGAATTTTGCAGGATTCTATCACAAAAATAGCAGTCTCAAAAATGAATGCTTTGCTAATATCCAAAATTTACAAAGAACTCGAGAAATTAAAATGCCAAGAAAACAAATAATCCAATCAAAAAATGGGGAACAGAGTGAAACAGAGAATTCACAAAGGAGGAATCTCTAATGGCTGAGAGACACTTGAAGAAATGCTCAGCATCCTTAATCATCAGAGAAATGCAACTTAAGAAAACCTGAGATTCCATCTCACACCTGTGAGAATGGGTAAGATCAAAAACTCAAATGACAGCACATATTGGCGAGGGTGTGGAGAAAGGGGAACCCTCCTCCATTGCTGGTGGGAATGCAGGCTTGTGCAACCACTATGGAGGTCAGTCTGGAGGATATCTTAGAAAACTTGGAATAGCTTTGCCTTGGGACCCAGCCATACCACTTCTGGGTATACATCCAAATGACTCCTCACCGAATCAAAAGAAAGTTTCCTCATCTATGTTCATAGCAGCCTTATTTGTAATAGCTAGAAACTGGAAACAACCCAGATGTCCCTCAACAGAATAATGGACTAAAAAATAGTAGTACATCTACACAATGGTATACTACTCAGCTATCAGAAACAACGAAATCATGCAATTTGCAGCCAAATGGATGGAACTAGAGAAGCTCATCCTGAGTGAGCTAACCCAGACTCAGAAGGATGCACAGGGCATCTATTCACTTATAATTGGATGTTAGCCATATAGTACAGGATAACTACACTGCAACCAATGCCCCAAAGGGAACAGGAACATAGACTTTGTTACCTGTCAATGAGACACTTTTCCCTAGTGGGGCTGCCTTGTAGGCCCCAAGTGTATGAAGAGGCTCTTGGCCCTCATATGACTGCTGAACTTGGGCTGGGGACTGTTATTTAGGGACACTCCTCTCCGGAGGAGTGGGATGGAAGGGTTAGGGGGTAGAAGGTGGGAGGGCGGGACTGGGAGGGGTGGAAAGAGGGTACTGTGATAGAGATGTAACCTGAAGTAATAAAGAAACTTTAAACTCGTGGAGATGGTTAGAAGGTAGAAGGTTAAAGTCAGGGGCCAAATATGTATGAACTGGACATTGGGAAGGTACACCGGGCCATTTAACTCTCATAAATGTGGCATATTTAATTCTGCTGTTTTGTATAGAATTTACTGTTATAAGAGAAAGAACTATTTGTTGGAATGAAAAGAGAAGCTGTTGGGGGGGGAAGAGGGTGGAAGGGTGGGATAAGAAGGGGGAATAGGGAAGGGTTTGCGACTGAGATGTAACTTGAAAAAAAAATAAAGTACTTATTAAAAAAAAAAAAGAATGCTTTGGCCACTCTGTTTAAAGTAAATTAGTTAATTACTGGTTCAGGGAAATGCTCTGTTTCAAACAAATCAGGCAGAAAGTAACATAAGAGGATACTTGACATCCTCAGTAAACACAGGCATGTGCGCGAGTGCATGTGTGTATTTGCATGCACACATACACACATGACACAGGGATATTTAACTAGACAAAATTTTATTTTTGAGCCACCTTTACAATCACACTAACTGTATAATTAAAAGACCACCGTGAGCTTGAAACACCACAGTATTTCATGTGGTGAGAACTAGTCACACACAATGGTAAAATTTAAAATCAGATTTAGTCCTGGAAATACTGGCTTGATTTCTGGAGAAAGATAAGAGTGATTACATGAATTAGGAATATGGAAGGTATGTAGAAATATATACCATATTATTTATAGCTGCCTGAATACTAAATGTTTAACTGAGATGATAAAAGACATATAAAGACATAAGGTTGAAAAGGTTTAAATTGTACACTTTCTGGAAGTATTGTTCAATTATATATAATATGGAATAGACCATGCTCACTCACAACTGACACAGCAACTGCTAATTTCCAGGCACTTTTGGTGTGCCTGGTAATTTTATGCTAATTAGTTCAAATCTATGAAATCAGCATAGTCACAAAGCAGAGGTGATCTTTAAAAAAGTTAAAATGGAAACTTGTGAGATGGATCAAACAGAAAAAGTGCTTTCAACAAAGCCTGACAAACAGTTCCAGTCCCAGCACTCATGTGGTGAAGAGAGCCAACTCTTGCAGGTTGTCCTCTGACCTCTGACTGAGGCTATGGCACGCACACCACTCATCCACATACATTGGAATGCATGTACACACAGGAATGCGCGCGCGCGCGCGCGCGCGCACACACACACACACACGTGCACACACAGTAAGTAAAATACAATTTTTTCTTATAACAATAAACGTAATATAAAAGAGTAGAACATTTAGGCAACAACTATGAAAATTATAAGGTATAACATACATTCCCAATGTCCAATCTATAAGTATTCTATTATCTATCTCAATGAGTTTAAAGTTCCATATCTAACTCAATTTCCATCCTAACTTGCATTATGGACATTAAAAAAAATCTTCTTAGATGCAGAACGTCCTTTTAATTCATAAAGCTTAAAACTTAACATTTATATCACCCAAATGTTTAAAAAAAAAGATGAGGGCTGGAGAGATGGCTCAGCGGTTAAGAGCACTGGCTGCTCTTTCAGAGGTCATGAGTTCAATTCCCAGCAACCACATGGTGGCTCACAACCATCCATAATGAAATCTGGTGCCCTCTTCTGGCCTACAGATATACCTGCAGACAGAACACTGTATACATAAAAAATAAATCTTTAAAAAAAATAAATAAAATAAAAATAAAAAAAAAGATGAAAAGATGAGCCACTCTATCAGCTAGCAAGTCTGACTTTATATGAAAATGTGCAACTTGGTATTGGGTAAATAAGGTAAAGCCAATGTCAATCTGTAGATCTTTAGGATGTGAAACATCGGTGGTCCAGCTGGGCGTGCAGCTCAGTGTGCAGAGAGCTTGCCTAGTTTACATTCAGGCTCTGGACCTAACCCCTAATACCAAATGCACAGGTGGATGGCACAGACCTGAAATCTCATCATTCAAGTTGTAGAGGCAGGAGGACAAGAAATTCACGGTCATCCTCAGCTACAAAGAGAGTCTGAGGACAGCCTAGGCT
This sequence comes from Lophiomys imhausi, assembly GCA_907164525.1. Taxonomy (NCBI): domain Eukaryota; kingdom Metazoa; phylum Chordata; class Mammalia; order Rodentia; family Muridae; genus Lophiomys; species Lophiomys imhausi. The sequence continues at coordinate 3,716,435 of CAJQZJ010004767.1, forward strand.
GCATGAGCCCCTATCTCACACCCACACAGAAGGACTCAGAAGCTCCTGGTTCAAAGCAGAGGGCAGCCCACACACGCTGGCTTCTGCCCCCTGAGTCTGGTTATCCCCACCCATCCCTTTGTTCCTATCTTGGTCATAGCATTTATTGTCCTCTATTGTGGTTTCTTTGGCTACAATTTTCCTGGGCTTTTGACATTTCCTCATGCTACTGATGTTTCCTCTAGGACTTAAGGTTGCCTCTTCGTGCTGTGAGTTTGAAATTTGGATGCCCGGTATAACTTGAGCCCTTTGAATTCAACCTTTCTGTGACATTTCAATTCTGCTGTCCATCCCTAGGTATGATCTGAATTCTGAATGACAGCATATGCTCTCCCACATATGAAGAACTTTATGTAGCTTTCTCAATGAACCTAGACCCATATCCTAACACCCAGAGCTTGAAATCACAGTATAACATTGATAAAATATATCAAAAGAATATAGACTAAGTTCTGGTCCATACAAAAGAAAATACTACTAATCAGATACAATCTTTAACAGGAATACTCTGGGGTGAGAAGTATACATAGTACAAGATCTGTCACAATGACTAGGGAACAGTCAAGACTGGGTTCAAAGGCAAGTCCACCACTGCATGTTTCTCTTTCATTCTAAGCTCAAATCTTTCCATCTGCAAAAATGAAAATATTAACCAGTTCGGTAATGACATATTATTTCACATGGCTGCAAATAAGAGATTATGCATATAAAGTACTATCAATGTCTTCAACATTAAATATTAAATGTGATGTAATATTTTCCAAACGTAAGATTTAGAGCCCCAAGCACACTACATGTTCTGGAAACTGTCACAATTTCCTAGTGATATTCGATGAAACTTGCCTTAAAAGTCTGTAAATCCTAAGCCGGGCGGTGGTGGCGCACACCTTTAATCCCAGCACTTGGGAGGCAGAGGCAGGCGGATCTCTGTGAGTTCGAGGCCAGCCTGGTCTACAAAGCGAGTCCAGAACAGCCAGAGATACACAGAGAAACCCTGCCTCGAAAAACCAAAAAAAAAAAAAAAAGTCTGTAAATCCATTTACACTCCTCTGATATTGAGATCAGTCCCACAGAGAAACACCCAAAGCAGCCAAGGCCAAGCCTTCTGGTATTTGAAACTTTCTAGTATCAAACAAAAGGCATATGCAGGAACCTGAAGAGCCACTTCTGACCACCAAGTAGAACAGGGGTGTACTGTGCCAGCTGAGACCTAGACAAGTGGCAGTAATAAACAGAACAAATAGCTTTAATATTTGAGTTAGTTTACTACAGCATCAGAAAACTAGAACTCCGCTGTATCTTTATTTCTGCTGCCCGTGTGTGTATGTATCTATCAGGGAGGGGGCTGCTGGTGACTGAACTCAGTCTACAGCATGCTTGGCAAACACTATACATTTCTAGCCTTCTTTTTACTTTTCATGCTTTGTGTTGTAAGAAACAGTGTCTTAGGAATCTTCCACTGGCCCTGAACTCAATATATAGCTGAGGATAAACTTGAAGTTCCGATCAGCCAGCCTCTATTGTTTTTAGTGCTGAGACTGTAAACATGTATCACCCCATCCAGTTTATAAAGTACTAGGGATGAAACCCAGGATTGTGTGCATGCCAAGCAAGCTCTCTAGCAACTGAATTATATCCCCAAACCCTACTTTTTAAGCTAGTCTTTCTAAGTGGTCTAGGCTGACTTTGAAGTCACTGTGTGGGCCAGGAAGGCCTTAAACTCCCAGTCCTCTTGCCTCAGTGCCGTAGCATCTGGGATTACAGACCAGTACCTACTTAAAATACTAGGCAGCACATGATAAGCTACTTGTTAGAATGAATAAAGTTGTACCCTCTAATAAAGCCTTGAAGTTCCCTAAGGTTGTAAACTATTGGGCCATCTCTGCCTAGACAGCCCCAGTCACCCTGATGGGTATAGACACTGCTGTTAAATCCTGCAGAACACAAAGAATTCAAGAGGCCAATTCCCAACCAAGTCCACTAAGGCTTGGGTCAAATGGCCTATTTCATCCAACAGGGACTGTGGACATTGTCCCCAGAGTCCGCTCGCATGTCCATTTCTATCTAAAGTACAGTGAGGGTGCTTGAAGTGCAGAATGTGTTTTCCCACTGAGGTCATATATTTGCCATGTGCCCAAATTAGCTCTCGGTGTATGTAAGCCATTAATATCAGGAGTGTTTAAGCTGGGAGTGCATCAGTCCCTCCTCTCCCAGGGTACAAGGAAAAGCAGGAAAGTATACCCAAGCCAATCATGTCCAGGAACTAGGAGAGTAGGGACAAGGAATTCCCCATCATTCACCCCAAGCAACAGCAGCAAAAACAGTATAAATAGGATCTTCCATGGAAGCAGTGCCCTGAAACAGAACTGTAGGGTTCCCTGCTCACAGGCCATCTGTGGGGATGAAACAGCCACAAGTCACACACATGCAGTGCGTATTATCCAGAAAGCAAACAAGGAAACAAACTTCATCCTTTATCCATGCTTTCTTTAGTCTGGTAGATACTGTGCTGTGTCAGAACTCTTATAAGTCAATTCTTGTGGCTTAGACCCTAAAGTTTCATTGTTTTATTTGTCGATGTGTGTGCTATTCGGGATTCATGTTGGATCCACAGCCTCGTACTTGCTCAGCAAAATTCCTACCACTGAGCAATACCCTCAGCCTAGTTTTTAATTTAACATTTGTATTTGCTTTTTGACAAACTCACACATGTACCTGACAAATCTGAAACATATTCATCCTGACCCCATGTTGCTCTACTCATTTATCTCCTTCCAACTTCGTCTGGACTCTTTTGCCACCCCAAGTCCCCGCATCTATTTTCACATTTTTTTTCTTTTATATTACTACCCTGAAGTTTAACTAAGATTGGTTGCATATGCACAGTGGTTACTTAGTGGAATATGAACAATTACTAGTGGCTACACATCTGAAGAAGAATGACTACCTTTTTCCCTAGGAGCCATTAATTGCCAATCTCAGCCTAGTTTTCTGTGTTCTTGAACAGTCTTGGTTCTTTGAGGAACTCTGAAGCACACAGTGTTATTGGGTCCCTGATTGGTGATGTGATGAGGATGCTGTTGAGAGCCTGAGGATGGGAGGATGGGCTACTCCTCACTGATCCACAATGCAATTCCTCCATGTAATGAGTGTGGAAAATAAGGGATACTGGCCTCCATTCACACACATGCAAACCCAGGTTTAAGACACTTTGATCATGCCAAATTCCCAAGATTACAACAGCATGGAAAAAGGACTCCACCATAGCTGATCCAGCCCCAAAGCCAAACACTGAAAATTCCAACCAATGTAACTTGCAACCACTTTATTAAGTTGGGCCACATTTTTTTTTTCAAGTATGGCTGGTCTCTCCTTTTGCGCTTGCCCAGTTATCATTCCTGATATTTTGAAATGGGAGGCAACAGAATGTTCCAAGGAGACTGTTTCCTTTTGCTTTTCTTCCTTTGGTTCTGAAATAAAAAGCTTATTCCCCACCAGTTTCTCTACCCAATATACCTAACTAGCTAACACTAACAAATGGCTGGTACCATTCCCTAACAGCACTGGTGGCGGATCACTGTTGCATGGTGGTAACCCTTGTAGACGCTTGGTTTACTGTCCTCAAAAGCTGAACTTCTGCCTAAGCAACAGTCTGAAAGTACCAGTGTCAAGGGGCTAGAAAAATGTATTTCTTTCTAGAGTTAAGCTTCTCAGAGTGTCACGTGCACAGAATGCACGTGACTCCTGCGACATGAGGGTTCCTGTAGTAAGCCTGAAGTGCACCCACGTTTCTATGTTTCTGAGCACTCAGGAGAGGCTCATGACCCAAAGTCCACATGCAGTGACAGTCATTGAGTTCACCACAGAACTCAGGAACCAGATGGAAACCACAAAGACATATTTTCAAGACTGCTATGACAGGGGGAAAAATACCCTCAACTTTCAGTCCTGTGTAGCTCTGAACGGTATGTGTCGTGGTTCAAACATAAAGTAGATGCAAAAAGGGCACCTGCACTGGTGGCTTGGTCCCCAGCTGGTGGTACACTTGAGACATGGCTGGATGGTCAGGGCACTAATGTCATCAAAGGGTCACCTCACTACTGAGTAGAATATTAAGAGTTGGGGACTTTTTGGAGGAAGTAGGAAGGTTAAGTCCCTAAAGGAGGGTACATGCTGTGCCTAGCCTCCTGTTGCATCATGAAGTGAGCAGCTTTAATCCACGGCACCATCCTGCTACCCAAGAGCAACAGGGTAGGCTGAGCACACACTGAAACCACAGAAACTCTGAGTGCACATAAACCTTTCCTCCTTGTAAATTGTTTTCTCAGGCATTTTGTCACAGTGATGACACACGACTCACAAACCATGGTGCCGGTTCATCAGGGGCTGTTTACAGCTTTCGCTGCCATTTCACAAACAGTGAATTTTCTCTGTGGTCGACATTCGCCTGGGAACCCTGAACAGAGGTCGCTCTTTACAGCATCTCTCTCCTAGGGACCTCCTCCACGCTCATCTCCAAAGACAAAAGGACTGGACAAAAGTGGTCCCACCTTATATTCTAATGGGTCCTACAGATCCATGCACTTATATCACAGTGTCAGATGGGACTGTCAGCCCTCCCCAGGAGCACTGCTGTGCTCTGCCTCTCTCGGGACACTTCAGTCCCTAAAGCACCAGATCACTATGTTTCCGTGACTACAGGAAAAGTACAGTGTATGTTCCAGCTGGTTCTGGGGAAGTCTCCGCCTCTTTATGCAACAAAGTAAAACAAAAATCCCAAAGGATGCTTCTGCCACATTCTCTCCCATAGTCAATTTTTCCTTTCATGTTAAATTCAAGGCTTGTGTGATCTTTTGATGATCGAGAACTCGGTCAGGTAACCCACTTTTTACAGGACACTGATGGGAAAGCCTTTTCCCCCACTGAATAGTAGAAAGAACTGCACAAACCAGACAGGCATAGGTGATGCCAACTTGAAGGAAGACATAAATCAGTGCTTGAAGTGTCCCCAAAATCACTACATAAGAACAAGGACTGTGGGGACCCTGACAACCCTTGCAATCAGAAGACTGGGACAGTGAAGCATGAACTGAACTGTCATTCCTAAGGCCTTCTCACTGATACTCAGTGGCTCAAAAGTTCGATTTACCTGAGTATCATGACAGTAAATTTTCAACTGTGCCAGTCAGGGCAGGATACAACTTACACAAACATGAGCCTGTTGTGCACTGAAATGTATAAAGCGATTCTGGGTAGTTGCCAATTTGTTTGTTTTACAGACAGAGTTCCAAGAAGTCCAGGTTGCCCTGAAATCACTACGTAGCTGAGGATGACACTTGATCCTCTGTCTCTTCCTCTCAAGTTCCACCATTACAGGAATTTACCATCACACTTCACGCGTTATTTTTCAACTTTTCCCTAGGATAATCTCAGGGCTAATTGGAATATCTAGACTAGATAACACTCACTGGAAAGTAAATGGGTCAGAAAGGAGTAGCTGTACTCGGAGGCACGCTAAGTTGTAGGGTAGTCAGTAGACAGCATAAATGAACTATAAAAAAGGTCACAAGACATAAAATACATTCAGTAACCATCTTGCTTCTGTGCCTCCCTAACAGAATATTACAGGGTGTGTTTCCATATCAAGCCATGGAAATATTTTCTCAAAATACTTTGCACAGAAATCGTAAAAAACCTGACACAAATGTTAAGTGGTGTCATTCAATATCACAATCTTAAGAGAGGAGGAGAAGAATGTGGAAGTCCCCGAAATCCATCAGCAAGAATAAAGAGAAGTTATCTATCACTTCATCTCTGGCATGTTGTACAGGATACTTTGAAGTACAATACTTAGGAGCCACGAGCTGAGCCGCTGTGCTGTTTGTCTGTTATACGCAGAGCAACCCAGGAAAGTCGAACATTTCAAAATAAATACATAAGCACATAAGACCATGTTCTTTGAAAATAACTGCCGGAACTGGAGATGAAAAACATATGGGCGCTGGATGTGGGGACACGCCACACAAGCAGGGCTTATAAAGATGGCAACAACACAATAGAAACCAGAAGAAATCAGGGAGTGGTAGTGGGGGACCATCTAAGCGGCAGACTGCACAACAGAGACAGCCCACCTGTTCCATCCATGGAGAAAGGACTGCTCACACAGCTACCACAGCATCAGGAGAGAGGGTGCCCCAGTGGAGCACAAGTCAGGTGCCCAAGGTCCAAATAATGTGCGTGTGTGTGCATGTGCATTGAACGTGGAGCTTCCTGATTACTTCTGACTGGGTGGCCGGAAAGGCCTCGGGATCCTGCTGTCCCTGCCTTGCAGGCACTGGGATCTCAGGTGGACCCTGCTCTGCCCGGCTTTTTGAATGGGCCCTGGGGTCTGAACTCAGGGCCCTCATGTTTCCACAGCAAGTATTTTACTCGGCCATCTCCTAGACCCTAAGCAAGATTGGGTATTAAAGGGAAAGGAAGCTCACTTAGTCTGCTGCAAGGAAAATGCCATTGTCTTTATTTAGATTATACTTCAATACTAGTGCATTTCAATGTTTTCCAAATGTAAATGAGACATTTCAGTTCCCCTTATAAGGTAAGTGAGGTAACTCTGTTTCTAAATGGGTAAGTTATCTTATCCTAAACAATACTATCAGAAATAACAATCAACTGGATCAGAAACACAGTACAGAATGATAAAAGTCACTTGAGGCTGAGAGCACTCAGGCTACCTAACTATTGAATGACAATGTACAGTCACAGCCTGGTCACTGAAGATACAAGTTTTACCTCTTAGCAGTTGCTCCTTGCCAATTTTATCAACAACAGAGATGTTGGATAGTTTTTCTACTAAACACTTCTGTTACTATCCTTTTCCAAGTTACAATGTCATTTCTAGTTATGGAATTAATCATCTTTCAGTTATATTAACTACTTTCCTTTGTTTCTCTATCGTTTGTTCATAGCAATACTCACTCGTATTAGTTGCTGAGCTGGCTGTGCCATGCACCAAGGATTCCAAGACAGATAACGTAAGGAAGGCTCAAGGAGCCCATGACCTAGCATGAGAATGGAACATGAAAGTAACAACTGGCCCCAAACAAATAAAAAGTAGGTGAAATGTTCAGTCACAGAGCTACAAATGATTGAGCTGGAGATGTGGTTCATTGGAATTCTTGCTAGTGACCACAAGGTCTTGGCTCCTATCACTAGGAATGGAAGGAAAGAAATGGGGTAGAGGAAGAAACACTGGTCATTCAAAATTTCTCACCTGTCAAACTCTTTCATAGACAAGATTTTATAGACAACTCATGGAGATTGGAGAGAAATAGCAAAAGTCGTGATAATCAAAGCTTCATAGAACTCACTAGTCGCTAAATCTAAGCTGGAGAGATATAATCCCTACCCTGTGTTCACTTCCCTAAGCTGAATAATGAACACAAAGTTGCCTCAAAGTCACCCTCAAACACACAGCTAGTTACTGAATCCATGTGCTTTCCCAGAGATCCACATTTGGGACTGAAAAGAGCAGCCAAAACCAATCTCTTCTCACACTAAGCCTCTGAAATGGCCTTCTGCGTTTCTTTCTCGTTTCTAAACCACATCTCTTGACTTTCTTGCCTCACCACGCTTGTGCAAGGGACTTAAGTCATTATTAGTCTGAGTGAACAAGGAGGAAGACCTGAAAGCAAGCTTCACCAAATGAGCATTAACATGAACAAGGTCAAGGGCAAGCCACACAAAGCAGATCAGCATTGGCAAAAAAGATGTGGACCTCTAACTGCTGAAAACCGACTCTTTGCTGCCCTGGGAAATTTCCCACAGACAAACATTCCTACAACTTCCTCCAGCCGCCTGTGGTGGTGAGCACACATGTGGACCCAGACACACTTTGTAGACTCACATACGTGGTCTTAATTACAGCCTGCTGCCTCTAAGAAACCAGTGGTTGAATCCATCACCAGATGACGATCTTATTTTCTGCAGTCAGGATTTACTTCAGTGAAAATCTTTGTTTTACAATTTTGCTTTTGGAACCTGTCAAACGAGTGCATTCTTCTCCACTCTCCTCAGTCACCATGACAAAACCTTTCAATGTGGGTGTGGCAGCAGGGGTGACTTTTCCTGTTGACCAATGAGTTCACCATAGAATTAAATTCAGTTTCTCAAAGGACAGCACTTACAAGAATAAACAATGGCTTGATACATGGTAATAGAACAATCTTGGTATTTTCGATTGAGACTCTACAAGACTCAGGGCTGAAGGGCTAATGAAAATGATCATGACTTTCATTGCCTGTAGTACAGTTCAAGGGCTTGCCAAACACTCCAAAGAAAATATTCCCTCTAATAACACTTGGATTAAATGGGTGATTTGGGTTTTGGGTCAGTTAAGACCTTAGGGAATTAGACTCAGCCTCTGTTACATAAAATGGAACCATATGTGGTTTCAGTTTCCCAATTATATGAAGTTGGTACAGGGAAGCCCACTAAAGAGGAAAATTCTACTGTCAGACTGATTTCTATGCTAATTCTCCTTATTAATACAGCTCTGCACCAGGCATGGTGGCACACAACTTTAATCCCAGCACTCGGGAGGCAGACGCAGGTGGATCTCTGTGAGTTCGAGGCCAGTCTGGTCTACAAAGTGAGTGCAGGACAGCCAGGGCTCTGTTATGCAGAGAAACCCTGTCTCAAATAAATAAATAAACAAACAAACAAATAAATAAATAGTAGGAAGCCGATTGTGCTCTGTAGGAGCCAGGAGCCAGTGTGGTTCATGCTGGCACGGGGTGTGGAGCTCTTAATGACAGGAGGTCTCTTTTCAATCCTTCTGGAAGTCTTTTAGATGATATCACTACAGTTTATATACCGTAGAAATAATTTGCTCATCCTTGCATGACAGAAAAAATTGTAGGATTAAGCTTTTTCACAGGAGAATTTGGTTGTAAGATCCAATTTACACATGTTTTCTACAGGAAAAACAACACAGTTGTGGGGACAGGCACTTAAGCAATAACTTGCTTTATTTTCCCAGTTATAAAAACACACTCTGACTCCACACACCTGCCTGCCTCACCCTTGCATCTCCCATCTACTCTGAAATGCCAGTGTGCATTGATGGTCAAGAACCTAGTTCTTCATGATTGAAAAACACACAAGCACTAGGTATTATGCTGCTTGGAAGATATTTTGTCAAACTGATATTTGTAAATGGAAGCAAGGGCAGAGACTCCCTGTAGGTACTGCGCCTGCCATAAAAATGAAAACAATATAAATAAATAAATATGAACATGATTCGGTGTGTCTGAAAGTGACACACTAAGCTCCACTTCTGCATTGGACCAATTCTACAGTTAAAAATTACTACACTTATTTTGAAAGACTGAGCTGGGAATGGTGGCTCACGCCAATAGTTCTAGCACTTAGGTGGCGGCTGAGGCAGGAAAACTGATCTAAGTTCAAGGACAACCTGGGCTCTAAATTCCAAATATTTACATACAGTTCAGGAACACACATTTGCACTTGAATATATGTACGGTCATATGCAATCCTGGAATACACATTCAGGGCCTCTTATACTATCACAGAGCACAGCTGGATTAAAATAATGCCATTCGTAACACCATAAACGTGACTCAGCACACTGAACCACCACTAGCTACCGCAGCAAGTGTCACTAGGCAGTGTTCTCTGCCTCTGTAAGGGATCACTTGGCCTGCATTCTCTTTAATCTATTTAAAGTCACATTTTTAAAAACATCAGTAACTTTCCAAATGAGGGGAAAACACGTGATCAGCTGCTGCAGTGAGAAGAACAAAGTCCCCGCCCTAGTTCACTAAACAAATATGCAAAAACACTCCTGGCTGCCTTCATCAGTCCCAAAAAACTCCAAGTGGCGACCAACTTAGGTGCTCACTGCTCTCAGGCTCACTGTACCATAATACTGCCCCTCCAGAATGACTCAATAACCTCAAGGGGAGCCCTGAAGGCAGAATGAAAATGGTATCAGAGAGAGAAGGGGACAAGATAGAGGGGGAATGGAGAAGGAGGAATGAGAAGAGGGTAGAAAAGAAAGAAGGGAAGGAGGGAGGGAGGGAGGGACAGGAAATCAGGGAAGGACACATAGTCACATTCCTTTAGTAACTCATGATATTTTTTATTGACACAGGACATGTGTCTTTTATAGCCTGTTGTATATTTACTGCCAGTTAAGAATTATGGCAGTACTAGCAGTTGGAATCTTCTATTGATGAAGCAAAAATCTGAACAAACATGTAAGAAGGCCCAAAAATATAACACCCAAAAGGAAATGGAAAAAGGCAAAGAAAAAAAAATCAATACCGTAATATCAACTTCAAAGTAAGCTTTTTAAATAAAAAACTTCCAGAGTATAAGGGGAAAATGGCTTAAAAATAAAACAACTCCTATTGTAGCCTGGATGCTAATTATTCTTTATTTGTATGTAGATTTGAAATGGTCTTTATTAATTTGATTTTATTTAAATCTTATGAGGCAGCTGAAATTATAAGAGCTTCATAATGCTAGCAAATCTCATACTGACTCTATGTCTTTGCTATTTTATCTTCAGATTAACCGTGGGAAAACTAAGCATATAAATGCTAAATATTGCTTCCAAAGTCATGTGGCCACTGACAGGCAGATCCAGCATCTACTCATCCCACTCTGTGAAATTGCTGGGCTGTGTTCTTTCTCCTAAACCCCAATAAATAAGCCCAACACATTCTCTCCTCATGCAGTCACATGGCCATCTATGGGTTACCTCCATCTCCCCCTTACCGCATCTTTACCTGAATGCAGTCAACTGGACCCTATCTCTATTCCACTCCTCCTAAATTCATCCCTCCTTCTCAGTCTCCAACCAAGATTGCCTCTCAGCATTAATATAGCTGCTTTATAAGAATGACCTGCCTCTAGTTAGGAAGAAGTTGTGATCAATGGCAAACACACACACACACACACACACACACACACACACACACATTCAAAAGATTTGTACAACTTAGGTTTCTTACTAATTTTGTAAATGCAGAACTGAATTGTGAATCCAGCCTTGTGGTTAGAGGAATGATATAAACTCCCTAGATTCTTGTCTTGTGACCTGAAAATAACTCATTGAACGTCTACTGCCTGGTGCTCTATATTCAGCTTCCCACCCCATTCTTTCTAGTGCTTTTAATTAGTAGTTGAGGTGCACACATTCTAACACATTCTAGGCAAGCAATCAGCCGCTTAGCCCGGGCAGGCGCGTGTGCGTGCGTGTGTGCGTGCATGCGTGTGTATGCATGTGTTCATGTCAGAAGTGCAGAACATTTAGACAAGTTTGGGTGCGGTTCTTTCGGCAAGGTATCCATGTTTTTGTCTTTTCAAGACATCATCTTTCACTGGCCTAAAACTCACCAAGAACAGTAAGTAGGGTAGCATGGAAGTCCCCAAGATCTGCCTCTTCCCAAAGCCCCATCACTAAGGCTATAACTATGTGCTACCACACCTCTCAGGTTTTTTGGTTTGGTTTGGGTTTCGTACCATGGGTTCTGGAGACTGAACTAAAGTCCCTTCCAGCTCTTCTATTCCCACACAGTTTCCTGCTGCAAACCCCAGCACTTTGAATTAGATAAGACACCAGTGTACCTTACATTTTCCCTTTGACAGACAAGCTCTGACTTCCACATGCACAACTATGTGTGCTCCTGCGGCTGAGCACAGTTTTGGCCACATCAGGAGCACTAATCAATTGAACGGTGAACAGTCGCTCCTTCACACTCCCTTCCCTTGTCCCTTCCTTTTCTCCTCTGTCTGCTGTTGAGGGCACTTATTTATCATTTAAGCCCTGGAGGGCAAACCCTTTCCAAATCCCTCCAGGCAGACATAGTCCCCACTTCCTGTGAACTCCCGTAGCACTTCCTGGGTGCACTGTCACCAGCATTCAGCACACTTTCTGTTACTGCCATTATTTGTGTAGAGCCTCACCACTAATGTACCACCTACAGAGCAGACACTGCCTGGCTTATTTCCTCTTACTCTATTACAGCACAATGACGGTCAGAAGATGCAGATCAAGCAGGAATGACTTCTCGATCGGTGGTGACAGCACTTGCACATGGTGGCCCAGCCAAAGAAGCAAATGAAGTTAAAATGAACAAGATAACCTCAGAGGAAAGAAGATTCGAAGTCCAGGAAGAAAGATTCAGGGCTAGGCCAACGAGCTTCCCTGGCCTCTTTTGGAAATACAATCCCCCTTTCCTGTGGCCCACCTTAGCAGGTCTGTCGTTAGACTATCAGAGCTACAGGGAATCTTTCGGAATATCATTGCTTTCTGAGAGCAGTGAGCAGCATGAAATGAAAGCCTCTGCCTGGCTGAGCTGGAGCATCAGTGAGGTCCCCGCAGGCAGGCTGTGAACTATCCGAACCATCCTCTAAAGCTCCCCATTGCCCTGTTCACGGTTAGCCGCAAAAACAACCAGAAAAGCAGTCTTCTGTGGGGTCTGGCACTACCCTTCTGGTTGCCTGCTGGAGTTTTGACTATGCAGTCATTACAGACCCCTCTGTCCATTTATAAAACTGAGGCTATGTAAGTTTCCTTGCATAGTGGCTCTGTGAACGAAGTGAGTTACTGTAGGCACTTCCCACAGTACTTGCCATGCATGCAAAAAGGGGCTTAAGTAATATGCATTGTCATAGAAAGGTATGAAATCTATATTATTTGACCTTAGAAAACTTATAACTAAGTTCCAAGAAGTTGCCCGTATGTAATTCATCAGAATGCAGCACAGCAAACATTTCCTGAGCCCCAGCTTATTACATGTAAAGAGAAATGGCTAGACTAGAAACTGCCTTGCCTTTTAAGAGCCAAAGGCTGATAGACATGAGTAATAATTGCCCCAGCTAACTTTCAGTCAGATGATATCAAAGGATACCCCCAGATCCACTAGAGATGGCTCCCAGTAAATACAAATGGCCAGTGGTTCACGGTTGTATCTATCTGGCAAGGTCTGGGGCCATTCGGGATGTATCCACTAAAAGGATGCAGCCAAGGAGTCTCCTGCTGGGAGACGTCATTAAGTGTCCCACAATGTAGGAGACAGTCCTCTACAGCAAGGAAGCCCTCTGCTCCAGATGTCAACAGTCCTGGATCAAACTCCGCCTCTCCTCTAGTCTCAGTGGACTGTGCCCAGTGACTGCTCTATTCACCCCAGATGAGACGGACTTCCCACGGAGGCTCACAGCTTCTGCACCTTCCTGCCACTTGTTGCCACATGCCCACTGAGGGCAGGATAACATACTATGCTGCCTCAATTTCAGTTTCACCATCAAAACTCCAATTACAACAAGAAGAAGTGCCGTGGAAATATCAAACTATTCTCAATTTTACAGCATGTTTTTCTGAGGCTGGCAATAAAAGCTTTTACAAATGCTTGTCTGGAAAGAACAAAAGGCAAAGGAAATTACTGTTATTTAACTGTTGCCAATTAAAATAATGAAGCCTCAAATGACTAAATTTTCCAGAGTATAAACATACTTTAGATTACACTCCTGTTTCTATGATGATCATTGTTCTTCATTTAACATCTTAACGTGCACAAAGAAACATATTTTTTGATGTTTTGACACTATCTGTCCTACCACAAACAAGTGTCTTACAACAATGTCTTCTGAAATACTCCACATTTTCTCTTGCTTTAAAATACTTATAAACTTGTAAATTCATGGATAAAGCATCTGCCACCCACCCCTGCCATGGATAAAAGCAAAATTATGCAGTAACTTGTCACACTCTTTAGGGTGGCTACTAGAAAAACAGAAACAAAAAGGGTTAGCAAGGATGTAGTGAAACTGGAGCCTGTAAGTTGTAAGTGGAAAGACATGGCTGCTTTGGGAAACAATGAGGCAGACTCACAAAACCTAAACAAGGGACAAGAAGCTTAGTTGATGAAGTGCTTGCTTATTATGCATGAAACCCTGGCTTCCACCCCCAGCAATCTATCAACTGAGCATGGTGGTGAGTAAGTGTTAGCCCCAAAATCTGGATGCTGGTCAGGAATTCCAGGTCATTTATAGCTACAAAGAGAATTCAAGAGCAGTCTAGCTAAAGTAGCCAAGGTGCCTGTCTTAAAAAAAAAAAAAAAAAAAAAAGGCACAGGTCAGGGCCATCAATATTTCAGCATGATGGGGCCCCACACTCAGCTACAGAGCAATAGGCAATTAGAGTTTGCTTGTGAAGGAAGTCACTTTTACTCAAACATGGAGCCACTGGTGAGTATGTAACCCTACAACTATGCAAATGCAAGCAACTCTCACTAAGCCCAGTGGGATATAGACATGAAAATAAGAGAAGAATGTGTTAGAAAAAGAAAGTTCCAGAGGGAGTGGGAGTGAAATGAGAGAAATATATTTTGTGAACACATGTATGTAATTACATATATGTGTTCACAAAACATATTTGTAATATATGTTCACAAAACTGTCAAAGAATAAAAAGCTACCAAAAATGGTCATATGAATTATCTTTAAATACATTTCTGAAATACACACACACTGTGTGCATATGTGTTCGTGCGTAATTCATGATCTCAAATACATGGCTATTCACCCATTCATATCAGCGTTGTTCCCAAGAGCTGAAAGTAGAAGCAACCCAGTGTCCTCTGGTGAAGGGTGAATACTTAAAGTGTGTATTCATACTCAGAAATAGTAATCAGTCTTAGGAAAGCAGGGATTCTGGCCCATAGTATAACATGGGGAAATCCGAAGCTGTTATTCTCTGTGAAGAAAGCCAGTCTTTAGAACACAAAGGCTGAATGAATCTGTCTATGTGAGAAAGGGGGACTAGAAAGCAGGTGTGGGGTAGGAAGGGTTTGCTCAGTGGAGGGTTTTAAGCTGTACAGTGATGATGTGTGGGATACTGAAACACAATAACGTGTATAGAACACCATTGAACTGTTCACTTAGACGGTTAAGAACAGCCGTGATATGTTCTGGGGTTTAAGTACAAGAAGACAAACGGGGCTGCAGAGACGGGTCAGCAGTCAAGAGCACTTGCTGCGCTTGCAGAGAACAGGAGTTTAGTTTCCAGCATCAAGTAGCTCAGAATTCCAGCTTCAGAGAATCCAATGCTGTCTTCTGATCTCCTGAGGCACTCACACACCTGTCAATCCACACCCACACACACACACACACAGAATGTATGCACACACATACACACTCATATACATACACGCATATATATAGATACACACATACACACACAGAATACGTGCATACATACATACTCATATACATGCATGCATTCGTATATTCACATATATACACATATGCATGCACACCCACATAAAACAAAAGCATTTTATACAGTAAATATCTTCAACAGTTAATAACTTTTAAAAATTCTCTTCTTGGAATCATTTACCCCTAATTTCCTGCACATCTTAGAAGTAACATTCCTACTACAGAACTTTGTATATGAGAGCTAAGCTAGAAGTAACACATTCAGCTTAAATTATCTCTCTCTCTCTTTATTTTAATCTTTAAAACATCACAGAAGAGGGAGAAGAAAGACTATAAGAGCCAGAATATAAGAAAGTCTGCTGTGAAACAGTCTGCCCTAGAAATGGCTGCATAAACATGACATGAAGAATAACAATGTCAGTGGACATATTAACATGGGAGGAGGAAACTTTCATGGTGTCCCACTCCTATATCAAAGACTACAGGCGGCTAATGACTACGGGGAGAGGGAGAATTAGCATACCCCAGGAACGAGCCCACTTATTCATTATATATATTATATATATATGCCCTTGTTTATTAACATTATATATATACACACAATTATATATGCTTTAAAATTTTGTCTATATATACACATACCTAAATTCTGGATACGAAAGAAAACATCTAATATTTGTATTTTGGAGTCTGATTTATTTTTGCTTATCATACTATCATTATGAAAAGCACAATAAATAACACATGGGATTTCTACTTATTATTTCTTATGACTAATTCAAATGACTAGAGGCAAATTTACCAATGCTTTTGGTCCTCTCTTAGTAGTTACTAAAGTTTTTCTGTGCCTTCAGAATGAACGAATAAATACAGAGATCATGTTTTCATCAGAAAGGAAAACAGTGTATTTTGCTCATGGGAGAAAAGCAGCTGTGTCACTAATTTCCAAATCTTATTGGTCTGTCAGCTGACCCTTTCCAACAACTCACTACTTTGTTGTTTAAACCTCTCTTCACAGTTTCCTCTATTGGCATTTTCTTATGTACTGTGTAACCATATTTGTTTATTTTCCCCTGTACTTTAAAATTAAATACCCCATCCAAATATGAACTTTTGTAGAATAGTTATACATTGACTTTACAAACATTTGCCTCTTATAGCATCAAACTATATTTTTGTGCTATGTAAGTATCAACAAGCATCAACGAATCATAGTTTACAAATACAGCAAAGACTAGCAAATATCCAACACCACCAATAAAAAAGAATAGATAACTGCAGAGTCCATGTAATTTTTAAAAGTGAAAGGTAGATGCTGGTGATATGGTTGAGAGGTTAAAGTATTTGCTGTGCAAGCAAGGTACATGAGCTGAGATTGAGTGCCAGAAGCAAGGTCACACCAGACAGGGCAGGTGGCACTTGTAATCTCAGCACTCCTATGGCAAATGAGAGACAGAGTCAGGAGAACTCTCAGAAGCTCTGGGTCAGCTAGCCAGGTGTACACAGTGTTGGAACAAGAGGCCCTGACTCAAAGAAGGTGGAAGATGAAGACCAACTCCCAAGGTTGTCCTCTGAACTTCATGCATGTGCTAACACTCATACACATATGAGCATGCATACACACACACAAACACAACACAAAGAAAAGAAGGTGAAAAGGTAAAAGCTAAAATTTTCCCATATGATGTGCAAGTTTCGGTGTACAAAGATAAAGAGCAAAGGGGAAAGCCAAGAGGCCCAAGTACGCTGTCCATTTGGAAGCCTTCACCAGAAACAAGAACACTCACACCTGCAAATAATAAAAACCCTGCCCAGGGAGTTGTGCCGAAGCAGAAAAACAGGAAGGACATTTTCAATGCCATATACAATATATGTAATGATGAGGGCGACAAAGTCATAAAAAAACGAGAAAGTACTTCACCTAGCATGTCCTATTTGTTTGTTTATTTTTTAGACAGGGATTCTCTGTGCAGCCCTGGCTGTCCTGGACTCACTTTGTAGACCAGGCTGGCCTCAAACTCACAGAGATCCACCTGTCTGTGCTTCCCAAGTGCTGGGATTAAAGGTGTGTGCCACCACAACCAGCCACATGTGCTGTTTTTAATGGATCATGATAGTGTTATCTGGGAGAAGAATGCCTTAAAATCTTTCCTGATAGTCAACAATTGTAAGTCAATAGACTAAATAAGTCTTGGGAAACAGAAAGATATAGAAAGATTAGGTGTCTATTTTTATAAATCCACTTACAAATCTTGAAGTACAGTAATTTTATGTGTCACCTTGAAAATAACAACCATTATGACATCAACTGCAAGAAAAAAAAAGTTCTGAATGTTCCTGAATGCTATAGTGCAAATATATTTTAAAGCTAATACCAGCTTAGTCTTCTGTAGATCATCAGCCATGAACAGAAAACACCTAACAATATGCTACCTGAGTTTTAGAGAGGAAAAGTGCAACTTTCCAAACACTCTTCTGAAAGTGAGCAAAGAATACACCATGAACAACTGGACTTATCTCCCATCACTTACCTTTCTTGCACTCCAGAGTGGAAGTGTTAAATGAGCAGTGAAATGCTTTCAGCAGCCTGCCCAGACAGGCTTCACTGACTGACCACTATACAGTTGCTTTTCAGAGGTATTATAAGAATTTTAACACTCTTAAGTGTCATTACAAACTGTCATGATAAGCCTTAAGTCTTCCATAATATGAATACTTTGAAATATTTTCCCCAAACCCTCACAAATGCCCTAATCCTTCCTGTCTTCTATACTAATGAGTTCTGTTAATGGAGGAATGGAAAAAAGAGGGGGGGAAGAAAGGGGAATGGAAGGGAGGGGAGGGGAAAAAAGGGAGGAGAGGGAAGGGGAGGGGAGGGGAGGTAGACAAGCCAAGAGTTGTTGCAATTGGGTTTTTCCTAGATCTAAGTCACTCCACAGTATGAAAAATAGTGACTTCCTCAGAAAATGCTTCAATCCAAGACACTTCAGTTTACAAATAGCATTTGACTCAGTTTTGAGGATGAAGGATGATTCCACGATTAGTGCACATATAAACAATGTCACCAGTCTGGCACCACCCACAAGGTACTACCTGATAAATCACTAATTCCTAAAAGTAGAAAGGGTGCCATCCTATAAACTATGCTAAAATCATATCAAGGACAAGTCTGTGAACATACATGCATCCACATGTACACATGTGCACAACCACACAGGCACACAAGCACACACACACACACACACACACACACACACACACACACACACACAC